>CM075941.1:48651951-48766951 GCA_038030265.1 Corythucha ciliata
AATCTCAATGCTTCTCTGCGATCTATCGATCTATGGTCACCCATTCCAGGTTCCAGGGACGGAACCGTTGTCAGAATGGCCGTGTCGTGGGTAAGATGAAGTAACATTCAATTGTGGAATGACAGTTCGGCGGTAATGCCATTTGGGGCAAACACATCATTGTGTCGTCTTTGGGCGCAACCCCCTCTTCACATGTGGTTGATTGTTGGAAACTGAGGTAGCGCCACTGCCTAGACTAGAGAGAGCAAGCTGCCCTTGGAGGGGTGGTCAGACGCTCTACAAGTGAGAGAGAGGGAACAAGCTCGAAGTTCAAAGGAAGAGTACGCGATGCTCAGTATCAGTTAGCCCGAAGTGAGCGGAATATCAAATAGGACCACGTGTTGTTTGTTTTGTGTGAAGAGGGGGTAGTGTTCCTCGTCCCTATGGCCGACCACGAATATGCCGCTGCCGGCGATGACTCCTCCACGACATATATATGGATAGGGTGGAACAGGATAAGTGGGACAAAAAAAATTGGGTGAAAGTAGGCCTCATTTGTGATCGAAAACACCCTTTGTACCATGGTCCGAAAATCAAAACCCAAAATCAAAACGTCACTTTTCTCAACTAAATGGGAATAACTCAGTTTCCAGCTGACATTTTGCAACTTTTGATGACAGATTCGGAAACAGCACATTTTTTTCTGTCAGGATTAGCCATTTACGATAAAATTCAACCATTTTCTGGGGCTCTTGAACTGCTCAAAGTTTTGCAAATTGAGGATTTCTAATTTTTCAAAAAAGTCAACCCCCGCTTTTCTTTTCGAAATTTGAGCGCACCGACATCCCATGGGTCGGAAAAACTTCCCCAATGTGTCCTTTTTGAAATTACTCATGATCGTATTTTTAGTTAATCAGTGATTTTTCGGCCGGAATGACCATTTCTTAGAAAAAAGAATAGGTTTTCTCTACAAAATCGCTTGTTTCGACCTACAACATTTGAACGAGCTTTGTGTTTTTTAGCATGATTGACGTCATTAAAGCATCATCCAAAGTTTTCCCTTGAACGGGACGGACTGTGTACGCCTGTCAAAGTTCAAAAAATGTCGCTCCCGCAGCTAGCTGTCGGATAGAGTGCATTTCTCTACTGCGAATTTCGAATTCGTATTCGAATCGGAAATTGGTAACAACAAGTAGAGTCATTAAGTGCACTAATTTCGTCGAATAACAGCTAAACACGCCGAAATTCGCAGTAGTGAAATGCACCCTTGCCGACAGCCAGCTGCCGGAGCGACAGTTTTTGATATTTTGGTAGGAGTGCGCATTCCATTCGGTTCGAAGGAAAACTTTGGATAAGGCTTTAATGAGTTTTAGCATGTTTTGAATCACAAAGCTCGTTCAAATTGGGTTGGTCAAAACAAGCGATTTTTAAGAGAAAAATCATTTTTTTTTTTTCCAAGAAATGGCCTTTCTGCCGAAAACTCGCTGAAGAACTAAAAAAACGCTCATGAGTAATTTTAAAAAGGACAAATTGAAGAAGTTTTTCCGACCCATGGGATGTCGATACGCTTAGATTCAGTGTGGAGAAGTGGAGGCTGAATTTTTTGAAAAATTGGAGATCCACGATTTGCAAAACTTTGAGCATCTCTCAAGCCAACAGAAAATAGTTTAATTTTATCGAAAATGGCTATTCCTGTCAGAAAAAAGTGTGCTCTTTCCAAATCCATCGTCAAAAGTTGCAAATGTCAGCTGTAAACTGATCTATTCGCATTTAGTTAAGAAAAGTGATGCAAGCCTCAAAAAACGTTTAAAAAATCATATCTCGTAGGATTTTGATTTTCGGACCATGGTTTATAGAGTGTTCCCGATCGCAAATGAGGCCTATTTTCACCCAATTTTTTTTGTCACACTTATCCTGTTCCACCCTGTATATGGCCCTTTTTTGTTAGCACGATCACGGTCGCAATTTTTGACTTAGGTCAATCAAATTCGGCCTAAAAATCAATATCGTGAATATCTCGGACGAGTTCGTGATCCAGATGAATCGGTCCGCGGGAACGGTGTGAAAGAGGGGTTTGAATTAGTTGAAAATTCGCTACCGCACGGCTGTTGCTGCAATTGCCCCCAAAATTGACTCGAGTATTGAGAAATGAACGCGCTTTCGTATGAGACCTTAGTGAACCAAATCCGTTGATATGGCAGGGGAGTTCTCGGCGGAGGGGAGCTATTAAATTAACGCTATGCCTTTATGGACCACCCAATTACCAAAAAATTTCATTAACATTGTATTTTGAGCAGTCTCTTTTGTTTGATTTGCCTACAGCCTAATAAATCTTGAGTAAAAAATCCTGAGGTGGGTCAAAAAGGGAGAAACAAACAAAAAATTTAAAACAAATTGTTTCGGATTCGAACACAAGCACTCCGCAATGGCGAAATTGTGACATACCATTTAACCTAATGTAACTGATCTGAAAATTAACGTAATCTGAAGAGTTTTGTTCCGACAGCAGCCTGTCGGGCAAAGTGATTTTTTTTAATTAAAAAAAAGTTTTGTTCCGACAGCAGCCTGTCGGGAAAAGTGCAATTCATTCATGCGACAATCGACTCAAACCTCATAAGTTAGAACGATATCAATCAATTATGAATGAAATTTAGGCCGGGATAAAGATTTTAATTGCAAATAATTCCTCTGACAAGATTCCCCCTTCCCATATCGTATATGCAACCCAACCGGCTCTGTTCGCCGTGGTATGGTGTATTTATTATATTTACATTTTCCTCATTTTGTTCCCGCCCAGTTGGTGCCAAAAAAGGGGGCTGCGGTAAAAAATAAACACGATTTTATGATTTTGACTTTCTATACCACGGCCTAAATGTCATTCATAATTGATTGATATCGTTCTAACTTATGAGGTTTGAGTCGATTGTCGCACGAATGAAATGCACTTTTCCCGACAGGCTGCTGTCGGAACAAAACTTTTTCTTATTTATGGCCGTGAATCAGTTATTTTTTTTCAATAATTGCAGCCGTTAATTAGCCATTTATCTCAATTTCAGCCCCAAATTAGCGTTATTTTCCATTTTGGTCTGGATTAAGTGGGGGATTGGCCGCCCACGAGGAGGCGCGAATTGTAGCGATTTCCATTTTCACAAAAATCCTAGGGCCGCCAAAATCCAACAAACATGATTATTTACCACTGTATGCCATGGGCGGGCTATTGTGAAAGGCTCAGCTGAGTCAGCGGGCCACTTTTTGGCCAGCGAGCCCTCGGTTGGCCACCCCTGCTATTTCATCAACGGCGGCCTACGCCTTGGCGTCCTCTATTTGGCCGCATATACAATATTTGGTGCTTAACTCCACTTCCCCTTCTTTGAAGCTCCTTGATGAGACCTTGCAGTTATCAAATTTATAATGATTCACATAGGCAACATTATGGGACAACAAAAAGAGATAATGACTCCGTACTGTCCATTATAGGATACAAACTAGGATTCACTACGTTCCCGAAATGTAATCCTTTGAAAGCAGGTCGATCGAAGAAAGGTCGTAACCGCAAATCCTTTTTCAATCAAGTGTGGCAATAGTTCAGACGGAAAACATTGTAAACTCCTTAAAAACGGCTAAAACACATTATTTAGCCCTTACGTTGGTGGTAAGAGTAGGGCTCTTTTCCGCCATTGCGCCTCGACGCTAGCGCTGCAAGTGATAATCTGAATCGCCAATACCTAAGAACTATATAGAGTCGGCCGCCGCCGCGAACCTGAAACAAATCAGCGGTACACCCATAAAAAACAAAACAAAAAACTATATTCATTTGGGAAATCGTGTCGCGGGGAACATAATCTCGCGGTCCACAGAACTATAATTGCCCAATAAAAACGTCTATTGTTACTTCATAAAACCGCGGTTTATTGGGCCGTTATAATATTTTTCAATACATTTCTAGACACACGACACTCTCTCTCTCCCTAAAAAAAAAAAAAAGAGAGAAATTTATGTATCTAAACACCGACCGTTTAGTGTTGTTTTAAAGACCATTTTGTTTGAAAACAAAATAAAAGGAACTATTCTAGTCATTACTACATTCGTACGGAGGAGGGGTCCAATTGATACCCTCTATTTTTTCTTGTTCTTCTTCACCTTCTTCTTCTTCAAATAGTCATCCTCTTTTTTCTCACTCACTCTTACTCTCTCTCTCTCTCATAGAGAGGGGCAAATTGTGAGGGCGGGGGTCCTCTTTCAGTGGTCGTGATGGAGGGGAGGGGAGGGGTTCTGCTTCGAGCTCTGTTATGTGCCGTGCAGAAAGGATGTTAAAAAGTCTAAATCAAATCGGTTTCGGTCAAGAGTGTAACGATACATTTTTCATTCCTCTCTCACTCTTATCTCTTACTTTCGGCCACCCTTTTTAAAACTATTACACGCGTTTTCGAGTCGCGAACTACATTTTTCCCCCCATTTTATTCATATATCCGTGGTAATTTGGGAGGGTGGTAAGAGTTTTTTTTTTTTTAAAGTTTCTTTCCTGGAAATTTTGAGTAGCCGTACATGCTGTACAACAGGCGTTTTACTTTAAAATTTTAAAGCGTCGTGACACGTAAGTTTTAATTTATTTTTAAAAGAATTTTAGAACAACGAAAATACTGTACGTCTCGTACGTACGCCGCAAAGCTGTGCTAATTGTTTACCTTTTGTTTATTCAATTTTTTTTTTTAGTGGGTTGGTAGCCTAAAAATTCGTGTCAAGCATTTTTTGTTCAAAAAAAAAATTGTTTTATGGATTTGCATGCTGACTATCCATCCCCTCTCTCATCCATCAAGCTCCCAACTGTGCAAATGATGCCAATGTACGAGGAAGACTTCACCCGTTGAAAAAAAAAAAAAAAAAAATCTCTCTATACGTTGTAATGTGGGAATAATTCCAATTTCAGGAAAATTTCTCAATGAATAGGAAAAGTTGTGTCTTTAATTCCAACGATCAAAGAACAATTTAAAATATTCCCCAACCCATTTTTCCATTAATTAATTATCAACTACAACAGTTTATCCATTTGTAAAAGCGTGCAGTGATTTAATCAATGCAAACCACCGGGAGTTTAATATTAATTGCTGCCTTTTAGTCTTAATGAAAACAATACTTGTTAGAAGGCGATGGAAACGCGAAAAAAAAGTAGAACTTATCCCGACATTGCTCCAGGACACTTTTTTTTAACCAAAATTTACGACGCGTACTAACATCAAACGATAATTTCGAGAAAGTGTTGAGAGGAGAGAGGGACTTTTTTGTTCTCGGGTGTCGCAGGCCTGAGTGAATTCATCTTTTGCACTATCGATCTTTTAAAAGCACCGAGAAGTCCTTTCTTCACAGAGGAAGCGCGTTCTAAGGAATTTTAGCTTTAGCAGGGTAGGAGGGAGGGGGTTTGAAAAGAATTACCTTTCTCTTGCTTGAAATAACGTTGAACTCAGCAAAAATAAATAAAAAAAAAAAAAAAGATAACTGTAATATTTGATTGTTCCTTATTGTTTCTAAAAATAAGATCGCAAAAATCACTTAGTTTATTGGCGTATACCCATCAGCCCATCACCAATATCCGGCCCGATTCCAGGTTTTTGGATACCTGTAACCTGTAATTTAAGTATTTAACTCCCGTAAATCCTGTTATTTTTTGTTTTAGACCATAGAATTGGTGGGATAAGTGGCAAACTGACCTACAGGATTTGAAGTTGCGGTGGGTCCCAGGGGTGGGTGGGGGCTATAGTGGTAGTAACCCGTTCAAACTTCCAACGGTACATCCATTACTTTCACGCAAATCTTTGTGGAAAGGAAACATGGTTCTGAAATCACGCAAAGTTTTTCTTCCAAACGCGTTTTTTTTTTATAAAGGGAAGAGGTTGGAAGGAAGGGCGGGGATAAATGATTTCGCCTTCCGGATTGACGTGATCAAAAACTAAAACGAGTTGATTGAGATTTCCCACGTCACTTTTCTCCAGCCTTGGTAAATTCAGTGCAGTGAAACGCGAAGATTTCACCTTGAAACTGTCGGGGAATTGCCCTTTTTTTTTTTCAAAGTAAATGTTTTCTCGTTCTTTAAATTGGCGATTGAAACATTTCACGCCTTTCTGATTGCTTGAACATCTGAGAATGGAAAGGTGATAATAGAAAAGTGGGAGTTACCGCATTCAGACAATTTTTTTTTTTAATCTCTCAGACCTCGGTTGAAGAACTCTTTCTGAGGCTTATCTTAATAGGTTGCCGTGTAATGATTTTTCACCTCTCCCTTGCACAATTAAAATCTAATGTGCAACCACCGATATCAAATCGTCCTTGGACCACCCAGCGAGATTTTTTTTTTTTTTTTTACAACGACTCAAATCGTAAATTCGGGAATGAGCTGCCTCAAATATTTGTTACTTTACCTCACCCTCCTATAATCCGGCGTCTACATTCACATTAATAAAACACGGTCCTGTCAGGATGATTAACAAGAGTTCTCCCTAATAGCTAGGCGCCGTGGATGATTTGTCAAAACAAAACGTCCGCTTCAATTACGCTCACCTCTCCCGCACCAACCAACCCCCGTTTCCATCCCATTTATCGTTGAGCCATACTGACTCGAAATTACGTTTAGAAGCGTCGACTTTGAAGGATCTCTCTTCTTGTGTTTCTTTGAGAGGAGTGAGGAATACCAAAATGCCATACGAAAATGGATCGACTGCGAGAATAGGGAATAATTTGAATAATTGCTACCTGAGAAAATCGTTTGAATTGTCTTAAAAACTGTTTTGTTTAACAAGCGGGAGGACTGAACGGCAAGCGACGTCAATTGCAGGTGCTCCACTCTCCTCCCGATTCCAATTACACGTTGGGCCACCACTTACCACGACAATCATGTTTACATTTTGCGACCCATTTAAAGCCTCTGGAACGAACCACATAACTATCGGGGGCCCTTGAAAAGCATGAAGTTGGAAAAATTAGGATTTTACGATTTTATGTTCATGAATTGCATCCATAGTTTGACGGTGATTTGGCTCCTTTCAACAATTTATATTCCAACCGACCAGGAGAATAGAAAATTGTAGGTGCTAAACAGTTTTTATTAATGAACACAGCACTGGCGTACCTGGCACCTATCGGGGCCCGGGGCGGAAATCTCCAAGAGATCCCCAAATCTCTACATAATAATAAACAAGAAATATAATATCATATCATAATTTATTGTCGGCACAAACAAAATTCGTAAGACAACGTCAAAAAGGAAAACACAAAATATAAATGAACGATAAATAAAAAGCAACAACGCAGGCAGCTAGTCGGTGATCCGCTCTCAACAGTAGCAGAGGAACTCCTCGACAGAATACGGAGCACTGCGGATAATGGGCCGACGAAGGTGGCCCTTGAAGCTGCCTAAGGCACAGCTAGGCTCCTTTGAGAGAGGTAGGCAGCAAATTGAAAAGTTTGACGCCAAGACATTCCGGGGGTCAACACGAGAAGTGGTAGTCAGACGTACAAGTTTCGGGGCCAAGTCGCCACCACGTCTAGTGAGGTGTAGGAGTGGGAGGAGGAATTGGTTTGCAATTCCGCAAGACGGGATCGAACGTGAATGAGGACAGCGTAGATGTATAGGCACCGTAAAAAGACATGATACTCGCCCTCACGAACCACTCACGGCACGAGCGGCGGGGATGCAGGCGAAATATGATGCAAGCTGCTGCCTTCTGCAACTTGAAAATTCTTTTGCCCCCGGACGAATTGCCCCATAAATCAATGCCATAGGTCATTCGCGAGTTAAACAGGCCGAAAAAAACTTGGCGCAGCACATCCTCTGATACCATGGCTCTTAGGTGGCGCAAGACCAAGATAGACTTCGAAAGCTGGGACGAGAGCTCCCCGATATGTCTATCCCAAGATAACCGGGAATCGATGAACAAACCGAGAAACCTGACCGAGCCGCCCGATGTCCTGAGGTCGCATCGAAGAGAAGATCCTGGGTCTTGTCTCCATTACAAGACTGCACCAAGGCAGACGTGGACTCCAGCTCTCTAGACAGGTCAGCCGCTGAGAGCCCAGCGCACAGAACCGTCGAATCGTCGGCATAGAGGAACATCTCGGACAGCGGAGGAGAGAAAGAAAGACACAGGTCGTTCACATATAATAGAAAAAGCAGAGGACCCAGGATGGAACCCTGCTTTACTCCAAGATTAAAAGCCTGGGTGAGCTCAGATCTAGAGCCACCAAGCGACACGCACTGTAGCCAACCAATGAGATAATCTTGAAGGAACCTGACGGATTGCTCTCCAAAGCCATAGAGGCGCAGCTTAGAGGCCGAAATATTGCCATCAATGGAGTCGAAGGCACGAGAAAAGTCGAAGAGCCTGAGGCAGACACTCCGAACAGACTCAAGGTACCTCCTCAACACAGACCGGAGCTTACAAGTAGCGGCCAGAGTAGTGGATTTACCCCTCCTGAATCCAAACTGGTTCGCCGTTAGGACGTTATTTACTTCAAGGAAGTCGGACACCTGTGCAAGGACCAGAACTCTTCTATGGAACAGGAGTAACGACGGACATCTTTGAGGCAATCGGGAAAGGAGCCAGACACGAGCAGACTATTGATGAAATGGGAGAGAGGCTCAGACAAAAGGTCAGCCAAAGCCTTGACAATATCAACCTTCAGACCATAGTAGTCAAAGGCAGCTGAGTTATTTAAGTCCATGATGGCCCTGTACACCTCTGGAACAGAAACGTCCCGGAAAGAGAATGAGACCCTTGCGATTCACGTTGGTACAAAAACTGTTCGAAGTCAACAGGAGAACACGGCAACTTCCCAACGGTCCCAGCGGCCGCATTGATAAAAAAAACTCATTGAAGGAGAAAGCTCCGAGGTCGGCAAGTAGCTCGGCTGACTTAGAAGTGGAAGTGAAGAACAGAGTCATTGTAGGCCCTCTTCGCTGAAACTGAGAAAACGCAAATCCGCGTTTCCTCTAGGTTATGACGAGAGAAATTGCTGATGGCAAAATTAAGAAAAAGCGCTAATGATGCCTAAAATTGAGAAAAATCATTAATCCGCACCTTGGTAAAAGCCAGTGGCTGATAGTTGACAAAATTGCTAATTCGCGGCTAAATTGAAAAACAAAATGCAAATTCGCGAACGAAATTGTTTAGCAGCTCAAATTGAGTGAACACCAATCAGCGTGTTTTGAGACACGCTTCGTGGCTAAAGAAGGGAAAACCAGAAGGGAATAAAATTGCAACTTCACAGCTAAAGTTGAGAAAAAGCTCTAATAAACGGCTTAAATTGGAAAAAAGGGCTAATACTGATAGCTGATGGTGCTAAGTGATGTATGTATGGAGTTGTTTTGGCGAAAATTGCTAATTAGCAGCTAAAATTTAAAAAAAGCTCATTCACGACAAAAAACCATGTACCTACTCAAGTAAAATAATGAAAAATCGTCAATTCACAGCTAAAATGGAGAAATACGAGCTAATTCGTGGGTTATAGATGACACAATTGCTAATTCGCAGCTAAAATTTGAAACAAAATGCAGATTTGCAAATGAAATTAAGCAAAAGCATCTTCAGCAGCTTAAATCGAGTGGAACGCCAACCCGCGGTTTTCGAGATAACTTTGTGGCTAAAGTTGAAAAATTGCGGAAAAATTGAAAGACAGAAATACAAATTCATGACAAAATTCAGGAAATATTGCAAATTCACAGTTACAATTAAGAAAAGGCGCTAATTCTGGTCTGACATTTTAAAAAATTGATCAGTCAAATCGAACAGCTACAATACGCGCCTAATATTGAGAAAAATTGCTAAGATGTACTGAGAAGCAATTGTAGAGAACTAGATGGGAATAAAATCGCAACTTCAAGTCTAAAATTAAGAAAAAGCGTTAATTCTTGGCTTAAGCTCGAAAAAGTGCTAATGCTACTGACGGCTGATGATGCTAAGTGATGTGTGTGTGGGGCTGGTTCTGATTAAAATTGCCAATTGGCGGCTAAAATTAAGAATTAATGTTAATTCAGGACGAAAACCACGACAACCATACCACTACAAAACGTAAGTAAAATAATGAAAAAGCGTCATCTAGCAGCTAAAATGGAGGTTTTTTCTGGGTCACACCATGGCTATGAGTCGAGAAATTGCCGATTTACGGCGAAATTGAGAAAAAGCGCTAATGGGTATCTGAAATTGAGAAAAAACGTTAGCCCGTGGCTTGTAAAAACCGCTAATACTTGACAAAACTGCTAATTCGCAGCTAAAATTGACAACAATGCAAATTCTCGAATGAAATTGTGCAAAAGCGTCTTAAACAGCTTAAATTGAGTGAACGCCAATCCACGGTTTTCGAGACAAAATCGTGGCTAAAGTTGAGAAATCGCCAGTTTGCGCTTCGCGGCAAAATTGAAAGAAAAAACGCTAATTCATGACAAAATTCAGGAAAAATTGCAAATTCACAGTTCAAATTTAGAAAAGGCGCTAGTTCGGGACCAAAATTAAGAAAAACGTATCAGACAAATCGAAAATTAATGAAAATTGCTAATGAACGGCTGCAATACGCGCCTAATATTGAGAAAAATTGCTAATTTGTAAGATAACCAAAGTGAATAAAACCTCAACTTCACGGCTAAAATTGAGAAAAAGCGCTACTTCACGACTTAAATAGGGAAAAAGTGCTAATGCTGATGCGTGGTCGAAGTGATGTGTGTGTTTGAGGCTGATTTTGGCAAAAAATTAATAATTAGCGACTAAAATTAAGAATAAATGCTAATTCAAGTAAAATAATGAAAAAGCGTCAATTCGAAAAGGCGCTATAATTTATGCGGGCGGCTTCTAAGCTTGTTGAGAGCTAACAGCGGGAAAAGCCTGTAGGGTTCAATCTGTGAGTGTTTTACAGCTTTTTTTTTTTTTTTTTAAGAGGAACAAATTAACAAGTTCTAAACATAATGAAACGCTAAACTCACTCTAGCCGTTTGGTACTACAATCGTATGGGTCTCCACTCATGTAGAACACAGGATAACATTGGAAAAAAGGCTAAGTGGCGGCTATTAGTACGAGAAAACGCGCTTATTTGCGGCTAAAAATTGAGTGACCTCTAAAATTGAGAAAACTCCGTAATTTAAAGCTACCTATACGTAAACATTATATGTACAAATATTCCTTGTTTATTTTAAAGATTAAGGTGCCTCACAAAGTTTTCCGCTCCGCTCCGCTCGATAAGTAAAGGTCCACACCATTGAACACAAGGCTATGGAAACATGTCAGCATGAAAAAGGTCACTTTTTCTTGTAATCTGATACTTTCCTCCTTTCCTATGTCAATTGCTGAATTTTGACTCCAATATTCAGATTGGTAGACCAAAACACTGAGGACTGGGCGACGCAAAATCTTATTTTTGGCTCAAATCAAGCCCGTGGCACGTCAAACGTGTTATTTTTTGGCCACACGCCCCTGTGGGGGTTCTTTTCCTAGACTCTCAACTGACTTGGATTGACGCAGTTTGCGGTCTGCAGCGAGTTTCCAGGGGTGAAGTTCGTAACGTTTCAAGGCTTAATGACAGCAGTTTCCTATAGGTTTAAAAATGGTAAAATTTTCGATCCGATAATTTGGTCTATCATGACAAAAACTTCGGTGGCACTGGCGGGGTTGGTTTGACAGTTTGAGACGAGTAAGAGTAACTTAAAATGCCGACCCCTAAAAACTGTCTGGCTGAACGATTTCGTCCGGCGGGTCCAACATCGGCGTTATAAGAGGAACCTGCTTAAGAGGCGGGGTGAGGAGAAAATAAGGCACTGCTGATGCTAAGTGATGAATCGTTTCTCTCTTCGCTCGTTTTTCAATGTCAACTACAACCTGGATGTCGCGTGATTTAAAGAGAAAAACAACAAAAAACAACTCGAATTTATCTACGGGATCACGCGCTAGTTGTAGAGAGGTGTGGAGGGGGGAATTGAGGCACGAGGGAACGATGCATTGTATTCAGAAGGTTTAACAATGCAACGCAAAAGGTCAAATTCGATTGTATCGATGCATTTCCGCGTTTGACGGATCTCGTTTAATGAGGTTTTTTTGAGGGCATCTTTCGCATTTTAAATTCATCGAATTCTCGACCCGCTTGTAGGAATTTTTTTGAGGAAATAAAGAATAACAATCACAGTCTTTATGTTGAAAGAGATGGGTGGGGAAAGTATAACAATGCGGCTAATTCAGCGCTTTGCGTGCTCACCTTAAGTTTATTAATTAAGTCCCGTTTTAGATTCTTCGGATCAATACGCCCCCACCCCCACCAAACTCACCAAAAAACCTTGACTTTGAAATCTCCCCGTGCTTTTCAATAGCAGCCCTTCAACTTCATAACGCAATCTCAAGGGGAAAATGTCGGACGTGTCAGGGTGTTTTCATAACGCCCGCGTGCCCGTCCCACCGCTCATATCACCCACGTGCCGAACAAGTGGGCGACCGATTTTTAAATTATAATTTTTGGCACTTTTTGCTGCCACGTTTCTATTTTTAAAAAAGACCCCTTCAAGGGTAATAAATCAATAAAGGTAATAAATAATAAAGGGTTTGTTTTTACACGGGGGACTTAATCGAGAGAGGGCCATTAAGGACCACCAATGGCCTAGGGGCATCAATTTTTACCCCAATGCAACTGGCTATTCTGTCCCCATGCCTGTCAATTTAGTTCTTATATATCGACAAAATGGTAAAAAAGACCTGTCTGTCAACCACCCTGCGGGCCTGTTATAACCAATAGCAAAGAAGTTAATCATCATGAAATTCTCTTTACAAAAAGCAAAAATGATACTCGCTTATCTCCGATAGGTGTCGAGATACACGCAGTAGGAGAAAATTCCCTAACAATAAAAACTGTATTCTTATGGGATGGTCATGTTAATTTGATGAAAACGGCTATTAGATAAACTAGTTTTGTTAAACTTATCACAGGTAATTTGAAAAATAGGCTTGAACTAATGTGTCTTTAAACGTTAAGGCTCATTACGCTCCCCACACGCCCCTGTGGGGGTTCTTTTCCTAGACTCTTAACTGACTTGGATTGACGCAGTTTGCGGTCTGCAGCGAGTTTCCAGGGTGAAATTCGTAACGTTTCAAGGCTAAATGACCGCAGTTTCCTATAGGTTTAAAAATGGTAAAATTTTCGATCCGATAATTGGTCTATCATGACAAAAACTTCGGTGGCACTGGCGGGGTTGGTTTGACAGTTTGAGACGAGTAAGAGTAACTTAAAATGCCGACCCCTAAAAACTGTCTGGCTGAACGATTTCGTCCGGCGGGTCCAACATCGGCGTTATAAGAGGAACCTGCTTAAGAGGCAGAGTGAGGGGAAAATAAGGCACTGCTGATGCTAAGTGATGAATCGTTTCTCTCTTCGCTCGTTTTTCAATGTCAACTACAACCTGGATGTCGCGTGATTTAAAGAGAAAAACAACAAAAAACAACTCGAATTTATCTACGGGATCACGCGCTAGTTGTAGAGAGGTGTGGAGGTCGATATCTCCATGAAAAATGAATCGATTTCATTTTATGACTAGGTCATTCGATCTTATGAAATGAGGAGTTTCGGCCTGAAACTAAAAGAGCTACCTTCACTTCAATAAATCGGCGATAACTTCGTCCGAACATTGTTAGGATATTTCTTAGGCACGTCTTCTATTACAGATCGAGAATTTTTTTTGACTTATTTGATTTTGGACTTCTATGAGAAATAACACGTCAGGAAGGTATTTTCGTACAATTTCCAACCCACTCCTCAGTTGTAGCGTGGAGACAAATAATTGGCCTACAACAGTAGTTTTTAAATAGATTAACAACTAACGGCATCATATCATATTATCGTCATATCGGGGCATGGTTAGTAGTAGGCGGGGTTAGTGTTCTAGGGTTAAAGAGATTAACAACTATAACAAAAAACACCAAAGAACTGTAATTATCTGTACGAATGAAGTCGCATTGCAGGTAAATCACGTTGTCCACCACGCAAGTAAAAGTTCTGCAGTACGTTTTCCGGCTTGCTTCTGTAAACCGAGGGGAAAAAAGGAATTTCTTAGTTGCCTGGGACCTTTTCATGAGCAATTTTCGCTATGAGAACGCTTGTTTCCATGTCCCCGCGATCATTACAGTTCTCGGAACAGACAGGCCGAATATCCTCATCTACAGCTAACTTTGACGTAAAATGAGCCTTAAAACGGTTAAAGACACATTAGTTCACGCTATTTTTCAAATTACCTGTGATAAGTTAACAGAACTAGTTTATCTAAAGCCGTTTTCATCAAATTAACAGGACCATCCCATAAAAATACAGTTTTTGTTGTTAGGGAATTTTCTCCTACTGCGTGTATCTCGACACCTATCGGAGATAAGCGAGTATCATTTTTGCTTTTTGTAAAGAGAATTTCATGATGATTAACTTCTTTGCTATGCATCAATGTCGTAACGTCAACGGCGTGGACTAATTATTGAGGACTTTTGTCAACTTTGTTTTGTTATCCAATAAGTTTTTGGGTGGGACCTAGTGTTTACGAACTACAGGTAATAAAGTGAAAAATTATGCACGTTTTGCTACGTCCAGCAGCTAGCTCGTGGGCTAGAGGCGGGGACTTTTGAGTACACCATCTCCAGACCCCTCCGAACAAATCCCAATCACAACTTTAGAGTTACCAGCTGGTTCAATCTATGCCTTTGCAAGAAGCATTCGTTTACTAGACTATAAGCAGATGTTTCCATCAATTGATTTAAAAACGTGGTTCAGTAAAGAATATGTGCCTAGAGAATGTATAAGAACGATTTGTAGACTTCGCTCGGATCATGGCCTAAGCCAGCAATACCTGTTCAATATAGGTATAGCTTCATCACCCATTTGTGATCAATGTCACGTAGAAGGTACTCTGGAACATATTAAGATGTACTGTAGAGGTGAGGTGTGATTTCACTGTCGGTGATTTTGTCACTGTGACTACTCCGTCACTGTTGGCTCCGGTGACGACCATATTGAAATCACCGTTCACCCTCTAACGGTGACATTCCTTTTCAATTATAATCGCCTCTTCATTCGTCACTTCTATCGCTTCACTGCGCTAGAGTCTCTTGCAGGTTACCACCACTTTACCAGTTTTACTGTAGATCAAAATCAATAGCTTGTTATAACTCAAACTTGAGGAGTATCTGAGGGCCTCAAGAACCGAATAGAGCTCAGCTGTGAATATTGGCGTTTCGGGTTGTAGAACAAACTGTTTTCCTAATTTCATCGCTGGATCGTAGATAGCACACCCTGAACCCCTGTGAGAGACAGATGCATCCGTGATTATTTGATAATGATTGGGGAACGTCTGCATTATTTTATCTTTGGGACGCGTGATTTGTTGATGGGGAAATAATGAAATAGGCTGTAGAGATTTTCAGACCTGAGATGAATGATGAAGTAATAGGACCAGGAAGGCTGAATATTGGTAGCTTATTGTCTGAAAATACGTGTTGGCAGATGTTGTGGATTTTACGTAAACTTAATGTCAGTAAGGGAGATTTTTTCTTCTTCCAAAATTTAGTAGTAAGATCGAGCTGATTAAGGGTTAGTATTTGATTAAATAATTGAGGGTAAAAAACTGGCAAATACTGGGTGAAAAAGAAGTCACCGTTGTTGACAAGTAGCTTCACGAGGATTCCCCATTTGATGCAGCATGTCCTTTCACATACTGTCCTGCCTATATTTAACCTGCCCGGCCCAATTTATTCCTCGTTTCTCGAAGGCACCGGTGTCATAGTCAAGTCTTTGCCAGCTACTTTTTCGGAGAGCATCCTAAATAGTAATCGGATTTCGTCGATGTTCCCGGACTACTATAGTTTATTTACAGACGGGTCTAAATCACGATCAGGAGTCGGCTGCGCCGTATATGATCCAGCTAAGCAATCAGTATTCACTGCAGAATTGGTCGCCGTTTGTGAGGCTATTAATTACTTCAACGACATTAATCACGATAAACTTCTCATCTTATGCGACAATAAAGGTGTTGTCAATTGCCTTCGAGATACGTGTAATAGTAGAAATAATCCACCTCATAGTGCAGCTGAAACAGCAAGATAGATCGGTTGCCATCATGTGGATTCCCGCTCATAGAGGTATAATAGGAAATGAACAGGCCGATGCCTTTGCGAAAACTTCTAGAATGTCCTCCTCTGCTCTACAACGTAAGAATCAATTGTCGTATTTCGAGTTCTACAAGTTGCTTTCACCACCTCATCACCAAGAATGGAATGAAAGATATTCCTCCTCAAACAAAGGTCGGTTCTATAAGCAGATGTTTCCATCGATTGATTTAAAAACGTGGTTCAGTGAAGAATATGTGCCTAGAGAATGTATAAGAACGATTTGTAGACTTCGCTCGGATCATGGCCTATGCCAGCAATACCTGTACAATATAGGTATAGCTTCATCACCCAATTGTGATCAGTGTCACGTAGAAGGTACTCTGGAACATATTGTGATGTACTGTAGAGGTGAGGTGTGATTTCACTGTCGGTGATTTTGTCACTGTGACTACTCCGTCACTGTTGGCTCCGGTGACGACCACATTGAAATCACCGTTCCAACCCTCTAACGGTGACTTTCCTTTTCACTTATAATCGCCTCTTCATTCGTCACTTCTATCGCTTCACTGCGCTAGAGTCTCTTGCAGGTTACCACCACTTTACCAGTACTACTATCGCTCCAATGAACTCAGTAGCATTCTCCCCAAGTCTATCCCTCGTCCGTTGACTTTTTTTCTTGGACTTATTGTTAGTATTGAACCTGACCTGTGCTACAGTGATCTTGTATAATTTTACTTTTTTTAAAAACACCTTCCTAGGCAGGGGCGTAGCCAGCCCTTGACCAAAGGCTGGGCAGAATATGTCGGACGTTATGGAAACTAGAGACCCCAACAAAAGAACTGGTAGCGCAATAAATCGTCAAATTCTTCCCCGGAAACTGAGTTTTCACAAAAAAGGGTCGTAATCCATCAAAAACTAACATCTTCGTTCGGAAATTATCTGTATTAGCCTTCTATTCCTGATTTTCTATCCAAAAACGGACAATTCTATTCAGACTTTTTCTATTATCAGACAATTCGATTTCCCCGGAAATCGCTACTTGGCATTCAAATATACAGGGTGACCATCTTTTCATCAACGTCTTGTCTGAGAGACGTAAAAATTAAACATTTTTTAACCAAACAATAACGGGTTTTAACTCAAAACTGACGTTTTTTAACAAAAAAACTGAATATTTCAATCTAGTATAACTGAATATTTTACTTCAAAACTGACGTTTCTACGCCAAAGACAAAGTGTTTTACGCCTAAACTAAAAATTTCACAGCACAACTTTTAAAATCCAAGTCTTTACCCCCAAAACTGGTGAATTCCGCCTAAAAATGGCGGGTTTAACCCAAAACGGATAAAAAAAAATGATCTTAATTACAATTAACAGACCACTCAGTACTAAAAACTGCCTATTATATCCTTCAATTGGCGATTTTGGTTATAAAACAAAACAAAAAAAAAAACGACAATTCCTGGCCATGTCTGACGTGCCCCCCCCCCCTCAAAATGAAGATGCTACCACAAAACTGGCGATTTTAACCTGAAACTAAACTTTACTGTTCCATTTCAAAATGAAAATATTCATCACCCCTAAAAATTAGATAATTTACCCCAAAACTGACAATGTCACACTTTAACTCAAGTTTTGCTCAAAACCGGTGATTTTAGACCCTTCTGCCTTGAAAACAGGTGATTTCACAACAAAAAATGACAAATTCTTCGCAAATGTGATGAGTTTATACTAAAACAGACGATTTCACGCCAAAGCTGACGTGTTGCCCCATAACTGATGGCGTTAATGCAAAACTGGCAATTTTACCCCAAAACTGACTGTTTTAATTCCAAAACTTACGATTTCATCCCAAAAACGTTCCTAAACTGAAGATTTTACCCTGAAACTTGCGGTTTCACCCCAAAAACATCACTTTACCCCAAAACTGAATATTTTACTTCAAAGTTGATATTTTACTTTGTTGGGCACATGGAGTAAGCTTTGACGATTTCAAGGCTGGAATAGCTCTAATTGCCATTTAGAGGGCGCATAAAGTCAGTTTTATAGGAGCGAACAGTACGTCCCAAGTCAACGCGAGAGCAGCCGGGTTGGCCGTTTTCGGCGCTCCGAATGGTCCATTTTGCCATTTTCAGGGCAGGAATGGCTGTCAAACCAGTTTTAGTAGAGCGAACCACAGCATTTCTCTAGCACCTCTCTTGAGCAAGTACTGAATCCGCGTCTGTCTGCGAAAATGGTATTCTAGGACGCAAAAACGGCGAATTTGGTCTTTGAATTATGTCACCCTTGCGATGTCTGTTTTGTGAGCGACAAAACCCGTTGAAATTTATTTTATTAATTAGTGAAATCCGTGAAGTTAATTTTTTAGTGAGCGCCGACGAAGCACAATGTGATTATCCTGAAAGATTTTTACTATCAGAATGCATCTATGGGTGGGCAACTGCCCCGCTGAATCTGCATTTTTGAGTCTAGGGGAGGGCAGCTGCCTAGCCCTGCTCCCCTCTGGCTATGCCTATGTTCCTAGGTAAATTCGTGCATTGCAGTTTTTGATCCATTACTCACCTTCATGTTTGCATTTGAGGCTGTGGGTTCGCCGTTCATAGGAGGTTTCCACGGATAAAGTTAGAAAAATAATTATAATTTTTTTTTTATAACCGATGCAAACAAAATTGATTTGCGAAATCTGTCTCTCATTTGCCCTATTAATAGGCTTTGTTAGGACTGGGAATGAAATTCACACAGATATACCGGCGAGTCCGGTTACATTAGGCGCCTCGATGGTGTAATGGATACAATGCTCGCTTCGTAACCCAGCGGGCCTGGGTTCGAATCCAGCTATTGCCCATTACACTATAAGGCTGCGGCGAGCTGTCACACGGCTCACTCGGCTTCGTGTGGGCGTTCACGGCGGTGTGCGTATGACAAACCGCGCATCGACCGAAACACCCGCGTAGTACGGGTGTGAAGTGCACAGCTGATGGAGTCACAGGGTATGGCGTAAGGGCCACAAGAGCTTAGGCGCCAGCGGGCTCGGTAGATCCGAGTCCGCACCCTCAATATATAATATATATACATTAGGCATTTGTTCAAACAAACTGCTACAGGGAGCCTGTCCTTTAACATTTCAGGGTTCCTAGGAATATCCTTAAATCACATGTTGATGGGGAGGACGGGTGGAAACAAACAGTGATAGTGACATTAAAAAGCTACAGAACAGGCCTTCAGTAGTCACTTAAGTGACAAAATCACTGGTTTTTGTCACAGTGACTGCACAGTCACCGGAGCTAGTTGTCACTGTGACCGACAAAAGCTGTCACGTCACACCTCTAATGTACTGTAACCTATACGCCAGCGAAAGACAGTTGATGTTTCACAACTTGACCCAATATTGAAAGCCCGTTCAGCTACCGTACAATATTAGCATCTAATTCAGTCTCTGTGTATAAAATATTATTTATAATTTCCTAACAAACATCAATTTTAGAATATAGGGTAGTATAATACTATAGGATCATATGGCTGTATGATTGCAAAATCAATGCAAAAAAAAAAAAAAAAATTCGGTCGAGGGTTACTCCTAGAAATGTATCCTCTGGACAAATAGGGAAGACAGAATCACCAATAGTAATGGATTGTGGCAAGAAAAGCCTCCTCGACCTGGAGAAGGGACAAATTACGGACTTGGAAACGGCTATGTTGAGACCAAGACCAAATAGAAATGAGTTTAGTGCTATAACTCCTCCCTTGAGTGATTTTAAGGCTTTCTCTGGCGTTGTATTTTTGGAGTAGATGCATATGTCGTCCGCGTATTGCAGAATCTTTACATCTTCGGGTAATGATTGTTCTACGGCGCGTACGTAGATGGAGTAGAGGATTGGACTTAATATGTCACCCTGGGGTAATCCCGATCGAGCCACACGAGGTCCCAGTAATTGATCATTAATCAGCAAATAGATGCAACGATTATCTACCAGTCCCATGACTAATTTCACAAAATTGTGGCATAAGCCTATGTCGAGCATAATTTGAGCTAATAAACTCAGGTTCACGTTATCGAAAGCACTTGCAACATCTAACATTGCGGCAACAACGGTTTTGTTTTCAGTGAAGGAAGTTAAAATGTCTGTTGTTAGATATGCCACGCTATCAATACATGAGCGACCCTTTCGAAAGCCAAACTGGCTGTGTGGAAGGATCCTATTATATTCCAGCCGATATTCAAGTCTATGCTTGATGATTCTTTCGAACGTCTTCAAGAGACACGAGGATAAGTTTATCGGGCGGTATGACTCACTATCGGTGGGGGATTTTCCGGGTTTCATCAGAGGAACCACACATTGATCTTTCCATTCGGCGGGGATTTCTTGATTCTTCTTTATTTTGTTGAAGATATTTACCATATCTTGTTTAGTTTCAGGAGGCAGGTGGTTGATGATTTCATAGTCAACACGATCCATTCCTGGCGCAGTATTTATTGAACGGGAGAGTACGTTGTTTAGTTCTTTAATAGTGATATCTTGCATTAGGATATTAGACATAATAGGTTGTTTATTTTTGGTCTGAACTGGGGGTAAAGAGACAGAGTCTGGCGTTAACTTTTGGAGAAATTCGTTTCCCCAATCCCCATGGGTATTGGAAGTGGATTGCATGAGTGCCGTATTTTTCAATGCTTTTAGTTGTGCCCAGATGTTTTTCACGGGTATATTTCTATTCAATTTTTGGCAAAAAACTCTCCAACTTCCGACTTGTCATAATAATTAGGAGCACGGAGGGATTCCCCGTTAATTACATTGGTTACATTTTGGGATTTAGTATGACTGAGAGAATTTATTGGTGTTAAGCTCACCGTCGCTCATCTCGACCTCATTGCCAGGGGGATCCTTACCCCCGGACTCCACGTCCATTATTATTCCTGCCCCTCCCCCTCACCAACATAGTAGGAAGCAGAGAGGAGAAAGAATTAAAAATAAAATAAAAACAAACAAAAATAACTTCAAATGCGCCGGTACCTACTAATAAGAATAACTGCTCTTCAAGTAAAAAATATTCCTGAAATCTAGACTGGGTATACTTATCACGTTGGAGGCGCCTTCTGATGGAAAGGCTGAGCGATCCGAACAAAACAAAGGTCCAAGTACAACTCGCAGCTTTAAAATTGAGAAAAAGCTGCAGCCCATCGCACAGCAGCCTCAACGCATTATTTTTAAAAACACCAATTAGTGGTTTCTCGAGGCAATAACGGGATTTAAATTGAGAGAACGCACTAATTCACGTGAATAAAAGTGAAAAAATCGCTCATTCACGGATAAAATCGATAAAAGAAACCTAATTTGCCTAAAATTCTAGAAAATCTGCCAAGTCCCACCTAAAATTAAATAAAACCCCCATTTGTAACTAAAATGGAGAAAGACGACAATTCTAGGGTCAATTAGAAAAATATGCGCTAATTCGCGGCTAAAATTAAGAAATAATCGACCGATAAAATCAATAAAATAGTTCGCGGCTAAAAATAAGAAATAGTGCTAATTTGCGGCAAAAATAGAGAAAAATCGCTAATTGATGTAAAGGGCTCATTCGCAGCAAAAATAGATAAGCAAGAAAGAAATATCTGCCGGACTGATTCATGGGAACTGTAATGATCCCATATGCCCAACTGAAGCAACAATATGACTTTATAAGTAAAATTTTAATAAAAAGGTTAGATTTTGGAGTTTGAATAAAAAAGTATTTTGGTATCAATACATTTTGGCGCAGTCGGCATATAACATCGCTTGTTCCTGGATGGAAGCAGTTCACCTGAGGTTCAAAAAGTCATGCGGTAATTATTACCTCCATTGCTTTAAGAGACGAGATGCTGCGTCGTCGGAGTGGACCTATTTGGCTCCCTAAGGCCCGGCGCACACTAGGAGATAAAAGACGCGGACGCGCGCGACTTACGCCTACACATCTTTACACGCGCTTGTCGGAAGAATTTGTTGAGAAAAGTATTCTCATTATTTAATGACAGATGTTTTTAATATTGTTCTCCCCCTTTGGAGTTTTTTGAAGAATACAAAAAAAAGATAAAAATAAATTTTTGACTAATAACAGGTTATGGGCCCAGATCACGTTTTCTGCTGCCAATAGCTTCAAGTTAATATGAAGCTAACAAAGGTTAACATTGGTCTTCTGGAAGGACAGAAGAACTGGATAAAATGGAAGTACAAGCTCAGCATACTTCTCCGAGCTATTCCAGGGTCGATAAGTGTTGTGAACGGCGTTTTGAAGCAACCTGAAGAACCTCAAGAAGGCGTGGTTGAAGAAGTCAGGAAGAAATATAAAACAGATCTGACTAACTACTGGAAAGCTGAAAGTGACTACGAGTTGACTACGAACATGACGGAAGAAACTCTAAAGAAAGTACAAATGCGTTTTTCGACATCACGAGAGGTCTGGATGGAACTACACCGATTATTTGATGGAGCGTCCGAAGATAAGGCGTACGACATTTGTTCCCAATTTTTAAATTACAAGCGAGATCCTATCGACGATATAGCTAGTCACACGTCCAAATTGAAGAACTTGTGGAATGACTTGAAGATTGAATTTGTGAAAGAACGAGGACCGCATAGTGAACTACCCGATTTATTTCTGATTTGGAAGATACTTGAAACGCTACCAGAAGAATAATTTTCTTTCAAATCAAGCTGGATGTTAATGACGAAGGCAGACAGGACCATCGAGAATTTGACCAATCAGCTATGTGCCTTTGAAAGAGCCTTAAAAGGCAAAGAAAATCAAGATAGTCAAGAGGTACTCACAGTTAATTCATCGAAACCAGTGGAACAGGAAAACTCGAGAGTAAAACCCCAGGCTAAATTCAAGTGTCATTACTGTGGAGGTATAGGTCACATCGTTCGGAACTGTAAAAAATGGGTAGTGGATGGACGACCACCAAAACAAACTGAAAAAAAGACAGGAGCAAATATGACTCTGCTTAGTGCAACTGCTTTTCCGACGAAAAAAAATGACGAAGAAAGTTGGTTCGTAGACAATGGGGCGACGAATCACAATAACTTTCAGAAAAGAATTTTTCCAAACTTTTGAGGAGTTTTCAGACTCACACAAAGTAACAAAGAAGCAGTTCAAAGCAAAACTTCGAAAAAGTGGGAAGAAGCAATGGATAATGAAATGAACTCTCTTGAAGAAAATGAAACGTGGGAACTAGCGGATTTACCACCAGGAAAAAAGGCGATTCCGTGCAAATGGGTTTACAAAATTAAGACCAATGCCGAGGGTGAAATAGAAAAGTACAAGGCCCGACTCGTCATCAAAGGATATTCACAAAGGAAGGGTGAAGACTATGACCAAATATTCAGCCCTGTTGCGAAGGCGGGAACGATTCGAGCAGTGCTGAGTGTAGCTGCAAGCGAAAACATGCATCTCACTCAATTTGACGTCTCAACAGCATTTCTGTACGGAAAGCTCGATGAAACGATCTACATGAGGCAACATGAAGGCTTTTCCGACGGCACAAATAGAGTTTGCCGACTGAAAAAAAAGTCTCTATGGGTTAAAACAGGCGCCTCGATGTTGGAACAAACGATTTGGCGATTATCTCATTCGACTTGGCTTCAAGAAAAATGAAGAAGATCCGTGCCTATTCATGAAAAACACTAAAGATGACAAAATTTTGATAGCTCTTTACGTCGATGACGGATTAGTAGCATCCTCGAGCGTCACGGAGCTTTCGGATTTCTTGAATGACTTGAAAAAATAATTCAAAATTACAGAAAAGCCAGCCTGTTATTTCTTGGGATTAGAATTGGAAAGAAAGGACGGATGCATCAAAGTGAGCCAAGCCTCGTACACAAGAAAAATTGTTGAAAGATTCGGGATGAATGACTGCCGTCCTGCTCCAACACCAATAATCAGGGAGAGCGTTCCGGTAAAGGAAGAAGAGACAGAAAAAGAAAAGAAATTTCCCTACAGAGAAGCTGTTGGAGCTCTCATGCACCTCATGGTAGGCACGCGGCCTTATATTGCCTATGCGATTAGCGTCGTTTCTCGAAAAATGGAAAATCCATCATGGGAAGACTGGGTTAAAGTCAAAAGAATACTTCGCTATCTAAAAGGCACGGTGACTAACGGAATTGTCTACAAACAAGACTGTCGAGGAGGGATTCTAGAGAGCTACAGTGACGCTGATCACGGTGGAGACGGAAGTACTGGCCGCTCGACTTCTGGAGTAGTTTGTCTATACGCTGGAGGAGCAGTTTCTTGGTCAAGCCAGAGGCAAGCAACAGTGGCCATTTCAACAACCGAAGCTGAAATAGTCGCTGCGAGCGAAGCAGCTAGAGAAGTCGTTTGGCTCAAGAGACTACTAGGAGCCATCACTCGAATGGAAGCGATTCCTACCCTCTTCGTTGATAATGAAGCCGCGGTTCGACTATCGAACAATCCGGAGTTCCACAGACGAACAAAGCATATCAAGACGAGGCATTTCTTTGTGAGGGAGCTTGTTACAAACGGCGAAGTTCAAGTAACTCGAATTTCAACTGCAAGTAGCCGATATTATGACCAAGCCTCTTCACAAAACCCGTCTCGACGACCTTTCCCGGAAAATGGGGTTAAACACTTCGTTGCTATGATGACAAAAAAAAAAAAAAAAAATTAAGAAGGGAGAGTGGCAGCGTTGCAAAACTCCAGACTTGTTCAGCGCTTAATGAGTACTTAATCTTTTTCCGTTGCAAAACTGTCAATCTAACTCAGCGCTGTGTAAGTGCTTAAACACGTCCCATCGCGATACAAAGCACCGTTGCAAAACTCCAGTAAGCGCTTAATTCTACACTTCAGTGCTTAAACACGAGCCCCGAGTTTTGCAACGCAACCAGTGTTGAGAAAAGTATTCTCATTTTTTTAATGACACATGTTTTTATTATTGTTCTACCCCCTTTGGAGTTTTTTTAAGAATAAAAGAAAGATAAAATAAATTTTTGACTAATAACAGAATTCACACAAAAGACAATCAGCGTTGAGCTCGATAGATCGTTAATATCTCACAACCTCGGTCCATGTGTCCAACCTCGGTGAACCACATGAAGTTGTTCATGACAATTTGAATTTTTCGTCTCTCTCGACTTTTCTCCAAAATCAACATGAGAATAACTTACATTTTATGAGAGAATTGCTTCAAGATTTTTTACATCCTCGATGAAATGTTGTTTCCAAGCAAGTCGAGAATCACCTCAAAAAATGTCAATTCCTAAGTTTGATGGTAAAAACGAAGATACTAAGGTTTGGTTGGCACTCTATGAAAAGGAATGCGTCATAAACCAGTGGACCACCGATGAATTGCAGATTAATAACCTTATTTCAAATTTCGTTCCTGGGAGCATCGCCGAGAAATGGTTTTTTCACTACTTGGCGATGGGACTTAGCGGCCCTGGTCTCATTGGAAAGAACTGTTGCTGTCTGCTTTCGGCCAAAATATTTTACAACTCGCCGAGCGAGCGAACTCATGGTCGTATAGGAGTGGGCCACTCATGGAATACTACTACGAAAAGCCAACGTCTTCTAGATCTCGCCTATGGAGTTTTGCCTGCCAGAGCTTTCAACGTCTTGATGATGCTTGGCCTTCCAGAACCTATTCAAAATCAATTGATGGTACAGAATATTGAAGAAAAAGAGCAACTCCGGCTTGCGATGGAGAAAAGCAAACCTCGGTCGAGCAATTTCAACAAAACCGTGCCAAAGGGAAAACCGTCGTGCCCTCCATTGGTGAGCTCCATTGATTCACTTGATTGTTCCCCTAGTTATAGTATTAAAGAAAACTTGTCTTCTTACTCTGGTACCACAAGTCATTGCACTCATCTACTCACACACGAGCTAGTCGTCATATATACTTATAAATGGTAGTAAAATTCACGCCCTTTTGGACACGGGTGCATCGGTTGACCTAATCCGGTCAGACATCCCGCAAAGGAGTGGGTGAAAAATATTAAATCATGGAGGGGTAGTTTTGACGGTGCAAATCAAACTGTACACAAGATGGCGGAAGTTAATATTTCCCTCAACCACGCGGTCTTAAACACTCAAGTTTTCCTAATTGACCGACTACCTTAGAAATTGGGATTCCGAATTACATACCCCACCCCAATAAATTGTAGGTACAAGCGACCATGATCATGCAAAGAATACCAAATCTAGTTCAAACCCATTCCGTTCTTTTCAGAGCATTCCTCTCATAGATTTTAGGTTAAAAGATAATGCTCTTGTCGTAAAAAAGAAGCCATACAGGCTTTTCAGGGAACATTACCAGTGGGCTTCAACCAAAATTAACGAAATGTTGGAAAAGTGTGTAATTCGGCCCTCTCAGTCAGACTTCGCGTCACCTTGCGTCATTGTCCCGAAGGCTGATGGTAATTGGCATCTATGTCAAGATTATCGGGAAATTAACTCTCACACCGAGCTCAAATTAAAAGCAAAAGGCACTGATTTCCAATGGAATCCTGAAGCAGAAAAAGCTTTTAAATTGCTAAAACAGGCAATTTCGTCAAATCCTGTCCTCCAATTACCTGATTGGAGCTTAAAATTTGAACTTTGTACTGACGAATCTAATTACGGTTGTGGTGCAATACTTTATCAAAGGGATCCGTCTAAGCCTAAAAGTCAGCAGCTCCGGGTAATAGGTTATTATTCACACTCGTTCACTTCGGCAGAGTGCAACTACTCGGTGACCGACAAGAGGGCTTAGCAGTAGTAAAGGCAATTGAATATTTCAGGACCTATCTTGAAGCTCGCCCATTCGTCGTCCATACAGATCACCAAGCGCTCAGTTTCATTTTAAACCTGAAGCAACCGAAAGGTCGATTGGGGCGGTGGCAGGTATTTTTGATGGGTTTTGATCTAATTATCACCCACCGTTGCGGAAAAGAAATGGAAGATGCCGACGCTTTATCTCGATTATGCCTTGAAGATGCACCGTCACCAGGGGTGGGCAAGATACTTGAGTATTTAAAATACTTTGTATTTTAAATACAAAATACGTATTTTTTAATTGTATTTAAATAATTTTGGAAAAGTATTTGTATTTCTGTATTTAAAATACATTTTTGAAAGTATTTTGGGCTTTGTATTTGAAATACATCTTCAAAAGTATTTTTTATTTCACACAACGAAAATACAAATACTTTTAATTTCAACGTTCTTTAGTTTCCACTTCTTCGACACCATTCACCAGTATAACCTAACTTAGTGACACCATATTTGGCACAAAAACCCTGTGTAATAACAGCCTTCGATTGACGTTTTCATTTTTCGAAAAAGTGGAGAGGGAAGGGTAGTCATGGTGGGAGGTGGAAGTTCCGAATTCCTTGTTAGCACAACTGCCGCAAAAATGATGCTAGCATATGGAAACTTGGCACAAAAATGGATCATACAGAGCCCTAGCCTACAAGTACACAAAGCTGTACAAGTAAACAAAACTCGTGGCAACTATTGCGAAAAACAACGCTAATTCGAGTTTAAACTGGACCAAAATGGCAAATTCACAACTCAAATGGCGAAAAATCGCCTATTAATAAAAAAAAAAGAGAATAGATAATGTGCTAATTCGCTGCAAAATTATCAGAAAACGCTATTTCACAGCTGAAATGAAGAAAAATCAATAATGCGCGGCTGAAATTGAGAAAACGATAATTTGTATAGCTTCTGAAAGAATCGAGGCTCAAACTGAGAAACAGCGCTAATCCGTAGAAAAAAATTGCTCACGCGGGCTAAAACCTAGAAAAACTACGCGGCTAGAATTGACAAAAATATTAATTAGCGGGGCCAACTTTAAGAAAAACACTAATTTTCAACTCAAACTGAGAAAAAAGTGCTAATTGGCTGATAAAAAATGGCTAAACTGCAGCTGAAAATGAGGAAAACGCCAAATCGTGGCTAAAATGGAGGAAAATCGCCAAACAAACGAAAGAATCCCTACTGCACTGCTAAAATTGATTAAAAGCGCTAACCCTTGGCCAAAATTGGTTAAAGTTGTAGCGTGCCAACAGGTAACAAACCTCAATTTTTGTTTTTAAAAACAACAAATATTATGTTAAAAAAACAACATAAGTCAGTTTAATCGGGAGTTCGTATTTTCCCAATTTTTCATTGTCGTTATAAAAAAGATCTCTAAATTGTTCGTTGGCCCGAAGAGAGCGCGACCCACAAAGTCACTAAACCTTGAAAAATTGACAAAACGCAAATGCGTAGCTTCTGTTCGAGGCTAAAATTAAACAATAAACGCTAATCCATAGCAAAAATTTAAGGAAAAACGCCAACGTGGGACTAATGTGAAAAAACAAAAAAAACAGCTAATATTGAAAAATTCACTATAATTAGCCTGTCATAAATAACTAAAAACTCTCGTTTTCAGCTCAAATTGGGAAAAAGTGTTATTCCCGGCTAAAATTTGAGGAAATCATGATTTCGTGGCTGAAAAATTAAGGTAATTCGCGAATTCACAGATCATAGAAACGCTTCAAAGCAGCTCAAGTTGAAAAAAACGAGAATTTACTGCTAAAATTGAGGAGAATAATCGCGGATAAAGTGTGTTGGAATTTCTAATTCCACCTTCTGACAACAACTTTGTGACTAAAATTGAGGTAAACGGCAAATTCGTGGTTATAAGTAAAAGAAAAAACATTGTTTCACGGATAGAACTGAGATGAAGCCCTATTCTACATATAATTAAAATTGAAAAAAATTACTAATGCGGTGCCAAAATGTAAAAGAACCCGCCAATTTGCGGCTAATATAGAGAAAATCAGTAATGATTCAGACTAGAATAAAGAGAAAAGTTAATTATCAGCCTAAATTGAAACAAAAAGTGCTAATTCACTGTCAAAAATGGAAGAATTGCCTATTTGCAGTGAATCAGTTGCTGATTTGCGGCGAAAAGCGCTAACTTGCAGTTAAAGTTGACAAAAAGCACTCATTCGCGGCTAAAATGGAGAAATTCGCAGTTTAAATTTGGCATAAGCGCTGTTTAGCGGATAGACTGTGGAAATAGCAGTAATTTGCCTACAATATATGGAAAAGGCCATGGCTAAAATAAGGAAAGGGCCTTAGAGGTTACCAATATAGGTTTTATGTATAGTTAGAGACTTTTAGGGGCCTCTTGAAGATTTCCGCACCGGGCCCCGATATAGGTCCACCAGTGACCTCACCTCCTTTTCAGCTCACGATCCACCAGTGCTCGCCGGTTCGGTACTATAAATACTTCGTGACAACTTGCCTACTTTTCTTTGCGCATCGCGGCGCAGCGCCATTTCGCGCTGCTACATTTTGTCAACTTGTCTATTGAAGGACCTGATATTTTTGAATTATTTATTTTTCGTGTTTTTCGCACTATCTGCCGTCGAAATCGAATTTTTGAAAAGTATTTTAAATTGTATTTGTATATTATTCAAAATACAATTCAAAAAGTATTTGTATTTCAGTATCTAAAATACATTTTTGAAAGTATTTTGGGCTATGCATTTAAAATACATTTTCAAAGTATTTTGCCCACCCCTGGTTATAAGGACGTTGACGGTTCCATAAAAATAGCTTCCATCAAAAACGTCCTACCATACATCAGCAGGGGCTGTGTGGTCTTGTCAGTCGTAGCAAAAATGTTGGCAATGCTGACTAATCTGGAATTCGTGGATAATGTTAGCAAAAAGCGCTTATTAGCAGCTAAAAAAAAAATCGCTGAGTCGCGAATCGATTGGAGATAATGCGCTAATTTAGAGCTAAGCTTGAGGAAGGCAATGTTTTGCGGCTAAGATAAAAAAAAAGAAAAATAAAAAGAAATAATCAGACGCTAAAATTTGGAAAATAATTCGCGGCTAAAGTGAGAAATAACGCCAATAATATAGAAAAAGAGCTGGGGGGTGATTCTGTAACTTGCAAAATTTACGTGTCGTAAAATGGAAGAAGGGCGAGGGGAGGTACCTCGTTGCCATGGTTTTTACGATACCTAGTGAATTAAACTGTGGAATTTTCACGCTAGAATGTGTGGTCTCGAAGAAAAAATAATAAATTCTTGACAAATGCGTGGAAAAACCAAGGCAACGGGGTACATCCTCTACCCCTCCTTCCCAGTTACGACACGTAAATTTTGCGAGTTACAGAATCACCCCCCTGGTGTGAAGCCAAAAGTGAGAAAATACTACAGAGTTGGCAAATATTATTACAGAATGCGCTGATTTGGAGGTAAAATTGCGAGAAACGCTAATTCATCGATTATGTGGAAATCCTCCAATTCGAAGCTGAAAATTGAGCAAAATCGGTTATTCGCGGGTCAATTCACAACTAGAAAATTCAGAAATAGTTCGCAGCTAAAACGAAAAAAAAAACTCGCTGATGAATTCGCGGATCATTTTGAGGAAATCCGCTAAGTCGTGGCCAAAATTGAGTAACTCGCGGTAAAAATGAAAATAAAATGCTAATCCGCATGACTAAGAAGTGAAAAAACCAAAGCTAAACTTGGAAGAAAATAAAGTAAGCTCACAGCTGAAACTTGGACAAACCCACCGCATTTTCGACAGCTCATTCGTTGCCAAAATTGAGAAAATTCGCCGCTAAAGTGGACAAGAAGCGCTGAAACGGAAAAAAACTCAGCTAATTCACGTCTAAAATTGACGAAACGCGGTAGTTAGAGGCTAAAATTGAGAAATAATTCGAGGCTAAAACGATTGTTTAGGTCAATACCTGCCTTTTTGGCACTTTTCAAACCTCAGGGACAGACCAACAGCTCCAAATTTTCCCCACTGGCTAGCTTTCCGTGAGATTTGTTTCGGGCGAGTAGCGCAACACTCGCGTATGTGTATTTACAATTTCAAATATTTTTGGGAACGGGGGGGGGGCTCAAATACTTTTAAATTTCCATTTTGTTAAAAAATGTACAGCAATTGTGATCCATAAAGCCCATTCAAGTAAAGTGCTTGACCCTTAGGTTTCAGCGTGAATAAAATTATCTCTGTCGCATTGTTCTCAGAAATAATAGTCGGCACATTCAGTTGAAACACGTTTTAACAACCCCCTCCAACCCATTCCATTGAATCCTTAGGCACAGAAATGTATATTCATAGGCCCTTGAATTACAACAAAGCTATGAGGAAGAAGCCCTTTTTCTTCCTGGGATTTATCTCGCAGGATGTTTTTTCAACGTCTCTACAGCGAGTCTCGTTTTATATTTTCATTCTAAAAACCGGAGGGGGAGGGGGAGTGAAGATGCTCGACGCATTTCGTTTATTTTCCTGTTCACCAACCTGCCAGGATAATTCTAAACGTTAAAATCCGATGACAGTATTTTTGTTATTTCCTCAGTTCCATACAACCCGCTCAAAAAACGTCGCACAACATTTCAAAACAAAGTCATTATAATAATGGTTGACTAACTCAACTATTGGTGTTGGACAAACCGTGTTTATTTCCTTGGGAAGTGCAATTTTATGTGATCCTCCACCACCCACCCCATCCTACCGAAAATAAATTTCAAGAACTGAATGTGAGAGGGGGGGGGAGCCGTTTTTTAAAACCGAGAGCCCCATTTTTTTGGTACCTTCGCATCTTCTCTTCGTGTCAAGGTCTATTTAATTTTGCAAGGACTAGCCTATTTCCGCAAGCTCAATGGTACTCCCCTCCCCTCAACATCACTTAACCCACTATTTTTTTTTAACCATTCCTTTGTCGGTCTCGTTCAGGGCAAAGCAATTCCTCCCCCACCCCCTTCACACTGTAGGGGAAGGAGGTGTGTTCAATGAACTCTTTAGCAATAATAATGAATGTTAGAATAAGAATGTTTATTTAAAAAGTAAAAAAAAAAACAATGAAAAACTATGGTTTTCAACGTCCTTGAAAAACGTTAAACACCAACATTCTACAAATCCACGCGTATCGTTAACTTGTCCTCTCTTTTTTTCTCCTCTCACAGTATGGACTCGCGAGAGGCTGTCGTGCATCAAGCCCTGGGCGACGTTGGACCGTGGCAAATCAAAATATTCCTGCTCATATCACTTTTGAAATTCCCCACAGCTTGGACGCTCCTCGCCATTATCTTCATCGGCGCTCCGGTACCTTTTAAGTGCGCAGGTAAAAGGTTTTCCCCAACACTGTGTAAACTGCACCGGTGGTTTTTGACGTGGAAATAAATAAATAAACAACTTATTTTTACGCCAGGCTCCCAAGAAGAGTGCAGAGACATTAACGGTCATGAGTGCACCAACTGGTCGTACAATCGAACGGTTTTCCAGGAGACAATCACCACTGAGGTACCGTCTGTACCACTTTAAACGTTAAAAATATTATATGTTTTAATTTTGTTTTTTTACCAGTGGAATTTAGTCTGCTCGAAAAAACACCTGACGAATGTGGCGCAAACCACGTTCATGATTGGCGTCCTTTTGGGGACTATTCTGTTCAGCATGGGTTCCGACAGGTGAGATTTTACTTTTTTCGCTTATTTTAACGTGGCAGATCGTCGATTTTGGACAGTCAAAACATCTCAAAATAACAAATGAGCTTGCGCCTGTTTATCGCAGCGACTGGTCGACCGGACACAATAGCAGACACATTAAGGGCTTCCGGGATATCTAAGGGCTCAATATTGAAAGTTTCTTTTGGGATGGAGAAGGCCATTTATAACCTTATAACAGTCCATTTGAGCATGGTGGAATAGGCTTCTTTCTCGTAAAGCACGGCAGGTTTGAGGTGATTAATCGCCAGCTTTTGACAATTAAATTGTCAATTTCCTGGCACAGCCCCAAGGTCCACGGTTTTCCAGTCCCGTTTGGTTTTATCGCCCACCAATTCACCTAATTGCCTGTACGGTGACTAAAAGTAAAGAAAATCTCTAACTCTCAGAAAAGCGCTCACACATCAAGTTAAGATAGCGATCAATCAGTGGCGGATCTATAACTTGGGGGTTTTGAGTCACTTGCGCAAAAAAAAAAGTCATAAAATCCTTCTCCAAAACCCCATCTCAAACTTATTGAAGGAGAAAACTCTTGCGAATGGCCTCACTGAGGGGAAAATTGAGGTTGAACATCGTCACGTCAAGGGCAAAAATGCATGCGAAAGGCGACGCCAAGGGCAAACTTTAAGCGAAACGTCACATTGTGAGGAAAAAAATCTTTCGATAGGCCACGGCACAATGAGTAAGCCACGCGAAATGCCCCACAGCGGGCAAAACGCAACATCCGGGCAAACACTCACGTGAATCGCCCACATTCAAGGCGAAAATTTATGTGAAATGCCGCGTCAAGGGCAACAAATATGCTAAATGCTTCACCAAGAGCAATGTTAAGGTGACATATTGTCCATTTTATGCATAAAACTCGTCGGTTTCACGAAAGCATTGTCAATGTCATAACGAAATTGTCTGTTTTATAGAAAAACTTTCAATTTTATCAGACATCTTAAGCTTATGAGCATAATATTGGTTTTTTGAGGAAATTTTCAGTCTAAAAAGTATCAATTTGATAAATAAATCTTCAGTTTAATAAGCAAATAGTCAATTTCATGAAGAAAATGCCGTTTTACGAGGAATTGTCAACATAATGAGGAAATTGCCCTTTTTGAATGAATTTCCAATTTTGTAAGGAAATTGTTAGTTCAAATTGGAAATTCTCAAATAAATTTTCTTGAAATCATGAATTATATGACGAAATTGGCAATTTCACGAGGAAATGGTAACTTATCAACAATAGATTTATTTTTGATCCTTGGAACTTATTAATTTTTCCCCATGAATCGATTGGCAATTGCTCTTTCGGTGATTTTGTTAATACAGTAATTGGTGATCGTTTCGAAATTGTCAATTTTATGAGGAAATTGTCAATTTAAGAGGAAATTGTCACTTTTATGAGGCAATTGTCACTTTTATGAGGAAATTGTATGTTTTATGAAGAAATTGTCAATTTTAAGAGGAAAGTATCACTTTTATGTGGAAATTGTCACTTTTATGAGGAAATTGTCAACTTTATAAGTAAATTGTCAATTTTATGAGGAAATTGCATATTTTATGAGGACATTGGCACTTTAATGAGGAAATTGTCAATTTTATAAGGAAACCGTGAATTTTATGAGGAAATTGTGTGTTTTATGAGGAAACTGTCAATTTTATGAGGAAATTGCATATTTTATGAGGACATTTTCAATATCATGAGGAAATGGTCAATTTCATGAAGGGACTGTCAATTTCATGTGCAGCTAATCTCGGGGTAAAGCAATTTCGCTGGGAGGCTACTTCAGTGACCGATTGCGCGGATTTTTCTCGCTAAGAATCGTTCGACCCTTGTGGCACATGACATTCAGCTCATGGTGTTCGCATGGGGAGTTTCATCCCCCTTTGAAGTCGACTAGGGGTGTTGTCAGCAGACTTTTTATTCAGTCACCACAAGAGACTCCCCTCAACACCACAGATGCGAAGGACAAGGCCTCCTCCTCCATGTCTACCACCGCACCTCACCAAGAAGGCGGCGGCGCGCAAGCGCTCTGAGTTCCTTTTTGCATTTCATCCAATCACTCACTACAAACCTCGAGTAATTAGTTATTCACGTTAAAAGAAAAATCCCTAACTTGTGGTTGAATTAAAAAAAAATCACGGCTAGAATGTAGAATATAAGATGATATGACGGCTAAAATTGAAAAGAGTGCTAAAAATCACGCCTGAAATTGAGAAATAGAGGAAATTTTGCAAAGAAAATCAACTGAAAGCGCTTATGTGCAGCTAAAATCAAGACAGACTGCTTATTCGTGAATAAAATTTGCTAACTCACGCTAAATTCTCCTGCTGATAGGCAAAAAGGGATAATTCGCGGCTGAAATTGTGAAAAATTAACTAATTCACTATTGCTGAATTTCACCACCGGGAGTTTGGTTGGAGTTACCAAACTCCAACATTGTTTACATAAAATGTGACCAATTTTTTTCTTTAATTCTGAGTTAACGTAACTCAAACCTTAACTCTCAGTGGTGAAATCCACGACAGACTATCTCGATGCAATTCGTAGAAAAAAGAAATAATTTACAGCTGAAAGTGAGAAAAGGCGATGGTTCACGAGTAAAACATCGCCTGTTTATGTCTGCAAAAAAAGCGTCAATTCGAATTCGCGTTAATGTGAAAAATTCGCGGCTGACGCGAAGAAAACCGCTCATTTTCGACTAAAATTGAGAAAAACACAACTTCTCATCTAAAGATATAAAATGGTGCTAATGCGCTGCATTGACGAAAAGCGCCAATTCATGTCTAAAATTGATAAAAGGCGCTAATTCACGGAAAATATTGAAAAACGCTAATTCGCAGCTAAAATTCAGAAGAAATATACATTTTGACTAAATTTAACAATAAATCATTTTCAGATAACAATTCGAAAAAGCGCTAAATCACGGCTGAAATGTATAAAATGTACTGATTCACGGCTAAAGTTGATAAATCGCCCATTCCCTGTTTCTGGAGGCAAATTTTCGAGGTTATGAATGAGAAAAAGTTTTATTCATGGCTAAAATGGAAAAATTACAGGGGCGGTTTTATGGGTCACCAAAGCCTACACCCCCATTGAGATACACCCCGACGATAGGGAACTTTTTGCACTCAACACTCATAATGGGACTTTACAAATACAGCCGACTTCCATTCGGGATCAGCTGTGCCCCCTCAATTTATCAGCGTACTATAGAGCAAATTTTGGAAGGTATCGATGGGGTTGCCTTACTCTTTGATGACGTTTGTCTAGCGTCTATGGGCTCAATCAGTCACTATGAGCTTCTCAAGAACGTGTTCGCTCGTTTGGAAGAGTATAATTTACGGATCATTCAGGAAAAATGTGAATTTTTCAGGAGTGAAATTGACTAATGCGGTTTCAAAATCAGCGCCAAAGGCATTCATAAATGTCATGAAAAAGTCGAAGCCGTTAGGGTGCGTTCATAGTGAATCACCTTCACTTCGATACCTCGATGAGCGATGCCCCGATGAAACATCGATGAAGAACAAACATCAATAATTGTATGGGACTGTTCATAGTGAAGCACCCTCACTGCGATGTGATCTTCGATACCTCGCTACTTTCATCGATGATTTGAACCATATGGTTCCTGGACCCCCCTCCTGCCCGTTGCTTTTTAGGCCCGGTGCACACGAGCGATAAGTGTCGCGCGGTCGCCGCGACAATTATCGCCGCGACCGCAGAGAAACATTTAATTCAATGGGGCAATGCACACGTGCCGCGGCAACCAGTGTCGCGCGGTCATTGCGACACTTACCGCCGCGACCATACAGATACATATAATTCAATTGGCAATGCACACGTGTCGCGGCGACCAATTATCGCAGGCGACACTTGAGAAGCTATCGCAAGTTCCTGTGGGTCGCGCGACTTTATTTTCACCACTCAATACTTGAAAACCTAGCTTTTATACCAGGTGAACGCAGCACCATTCTGGGGGTAAAAATAGGCCCTACCTACTAGGGGCTATTAACTGTATTCTCCAAAGGCTTACTGCATCTCTACTACTCTGCTAGGGTTCGCAATCTCTTATTGGCCTTGCTGGTCAGTGGGATCTCGCAATCTTTTTCAGTTCCGAACGCTAGGGGGTGAAAATACATATATGTATGTATACCTTTCTACTTTTATATTTATTTATTTTTTTTAAAAATACTTGCAGTATTACAATACTACTGTGATGGCTTACTAGGGATTGGGGGTCTTAATTTTGTGCAGGAGTGCTATAATAAAACTTGAGGGAGGGTTTCTGACCAATAACACTTCCAAGTTGTCAATTTAACAGTTAATAAATAAGGTAACAATGATTAAATCAGACAATGAGATCACCGTTCAGTTGAGCAGGTCCGGCTCCCTGTGGCGTCCAGGTGTTAGATGGTTGTGGAGAACAGTGTTTTTGGCGAACTTTGGTGCACCCGTTATGAGGCGAAGCACTCTATTCTGCTAGGTATCTCTTTATTTGCGTTTTGCTATAGCTGAGCCCAATGCAGATCAACAGTACTGGCATATCGGGCGCACTATCGGCCCCCCGTAGTTGAAAAAACTCCCTACAAAATCTTACCAGACAGCATATAAAAGCTCTTCAATTCCTAGTAATTCCACAATGTTGAGGCGGCTCCACACATGCGGTTTTCGCCGAGCACCGAGCAACTAGGAGAATGCCGAGCTACTCGTCTAGGTCATCGGCGAGTGGCGAGCTCGTTGATCCACACATTCGGAGTTCGTTCCGCGCCTCGCTAGCCTCCTATGCGCTCGTCTACTTTGAAGTGGTCAAAAACCGACACTGGCCGGAGCATCCCCGAGCACGAGTATTCGGCATTCGCCAAGTACCGAGCACCCCTCCACACCACTAGGAAATCGACGAGCATCTGCTCGGTGCTCGGTGAATACCGCATGTTTGGAGCCACGTTTGGCACCTCTATTTGAGAAGGGAGAGGGTTGCTCACTTGCTCTCCTTTGTCTCCCTGGGCTCGTAAGAGAGAATGACGGCAAAGATCCTCTGTCCTTTTGTATGCTCGGCATTTTCATTCTTAACCAATTGAAATGCCCAGAAGAATGAAGAGTTGGGGAAGGGCCCACAGTCGTTCAGCCTTTTGGAAAATTTTAATTTGTTTAACGAGACCACCAATTCAAAGGTCCTTGTCCATTTCTGATGATCTCCTTTCCCAGTATTTTATTCATTTTTTTATGATTTCCACAATTATTGTTCCCATGCCACATCCCCTTTCCATCTTTCCATGTCCACTTTTTTTTTTTTTCTTCCTCAAAGATCCTCTGTCCTTTTGTATGCTCGGCATTTTCATTCTTAACCAATTGAAATGCCCAGAAGAATGAAGAGTTGGGGAAGGGCCCACAGTCGTTCAGCCTTTTGGAAAATTTTAATTTGTTTAACGAGACCACCAATTCAAAGGTCCTTGTCCATTTCTGATGATCTCCTTTCCCAGTATTTTATTCATTTTTTTATGATTTCCACAATTATTGTTCCCATGCCACATCCCCTTTCCATCTTTCCATGTCCACTTTTTTTTTTATTTATTTTTTTTAAAAATACTTGCAATATTACAATACTATGTGATGGGCTTACTAGGGATTGGGGGTCTTAATTTTGTGCAGGAGTGCTATAATAAAACTTGAGGGAGGGTTTCTGACCAATAACACTTCCAAGTTGTCAATTTAACAGTTAATAAATAAGGTAACAATGATTAAATCAGACAATGAGATCACCGTTCAGTTGAGCAGGTCCGGCTCCCTGTGGCGTCCAGGTGTTAGATGGTTGTGGAGAACAGTGTTTTTGGCGAACTTTGGTGCACCCGTTATGAGGCGAAGCACTCTATTCTGCTAGGTATCTCTTTATTTGCGTTTTGCTATAGCTGAGCCCAATGCAGATCAACAGTACTGGCATATCGGGCGCACTATCGGCCCCCCGTAGTTGAAAAAACTCCCTACAAAATCTTACCAGACAGCATATAAAAGCTCTTCAATTCCTAGTAATTCCACAATGTTGAGGCGGCTCCACACATGCGGTTTTCGCCGAGCACCGAGCAACTAGGAGAATGCCGAGCTACTCGTCTAGGTCATCGGCGAGTGGCGAGCTCGTTGATCCACACATTCGGAGTTCGTTCCGCGCATCGCTAGCCTCCTATGCGCTCGTCTACTTTGAAGTGGTCAAAAACCGACACTGGCCGGAGCATCCCCGAGCACGAGTATTCGGCATTCGCCAAGTACCGAGCACCCCTCCACACCACTAGGAAATCGACGAGCATCTGCTCGGTGCTCGGTGAATACCGCATGTTTGGAGCCACGTTTGGCACCTCTATTTGAGAAGGGAGAGGGTTGCTCACTTGCTCTCCCTCCTCACCTGCTCTCCCTGGGACCTGCTGTAAGATGACGAATGGACGAGTTTTTTTTTTTTTTTTTCTTCCTCAAAGATCCTCTGTCCTTTTGTATGCTCGGCATTTTCATTCTTAACCAATTGAAATGCCCAGAAGAATGAAGAGTTGGGGAAGGGCCCACAGTCGTTCAGCCTTTTGGAAAATTTTAATTTGTTTAACGAGACCACCAATTCAAAGGTCCTTGTCCATTTCTGATGATCTCCTTTCCCAGTATTTTATTCATTTTTTTATGATTTCCACAATTATTGTTCCCATGCCACATCCCCTTTCCATCTTTCCATGTCCACTTTTTTTTTTTACTATCCGGAGTAGAATAAACAATGAAGGTAATTGCACAGCGAGTCCCACGAACTGAGGAATTCAGGAAGTCAACTATTATTTCCTGTCGTATTCCGGTTATCGGTCGAGTATTTGCGATTGCATGAATACAAAAAAAAAAGAGACAAAGATTCGTCATTTCTACACGTTTAATGCGTTTTTGTTTGTTATTTTGTTCAGGTGGGGGCGAAAAAAGTTATTGATTCTCACCGGAATCGTTCAACTCATCACGGGCGTTCTATCATCCTTCGTTCCGTGGTATTGGGGATTTATCGGTCTTCGATTCATACAGGCGCTTGTCGTCGGTGGAAACATGACGATCGCGTTTGTACTGTGTAAATACTAGGACAAATTTTACCATTTTGTTGAGCGAAATCAAACTTATTACTGAGAGTGTCCGGGGTGGGGGGGTGTTAATGCTGCAGGTATGGAAGTACTCGACGGTAAGTGGCGGACCATCATGGCCACCCTGACGCACGTTCCCTTCAATCTCGGTTCAATCATTATGGCCGGTGTTGCTCATCTGACTCGAGAATGGCGTCTTTTTCAACTGATTGTGTCCCTTCCTATTGGAATCATCGTCTTTTACTGGTGGTGAGTGGACCGAGGACAGCCCCCTTTCCTCTTCTCCAACAATCCAATAACTTTCAAAGAACAAATCAAATAACCATCTAGCACGCCACCGCCTGGAGCGGCTTATTAATGGAAAAGCTTGTCGCAATGTAAATTATGAGACAGAAAAGAGAAATTTCGTGAACAAAAGAGAGCTGTTAGGAAAGGGTGGGTGGAGTGAGAAAGTCGTGGAAATGAAGCGTTCTAAGGGTTGGCTCTCCCAAAGTAAATTATACGCGGAGTTTGTTCTTCTCTGTTCCAACTTTTAATAGCCGGCTATTCATCATAAAGATGCTGAAAACTATCCCTCGCTTTGTCATTATTTGAATAAATCCTCGAGTTATGAGGAAAGAAAACGAAGAAAAAATGTGAAAAACTTCAAGCTATCGCTATGATTAGGCTCGAATCCCTCAAGAGAGTCAAGTTATGCGGGTCCTTAGTATACAAATCAGCTCTGGTAGAAATGCAGTCTAAACTCTATTCAATCCTTGAACAGAGTGAACTTAAAAAGAAAGATACATGGGGGGGGGGGGCTATGTGTAAACTTCAAAAACTTCGATTTTTTAAAAAAATTTTCAGGCTGATACCTGAAAGCCCTAGATGGCTATTGGCGGTGGGGAAAGACAAGGAAGCTTTGAGTATTTTACAAAACGCCGCTAGGAGTAACGACAGGGCTCTACCAGAAAAAATCCCCGAGCTGAAAAAAGAGGTAAGAGACAAGGTTTCAGCCGTAAAAATTTAACGTTAATCAACCAATTCAATCGATTAAAGACCAACAAAGACGGCGAGTCGACGGAGAAAAAAGCCGGTTTTCTCGACCTGTTCAAAACTCCCAATCTTCGACGGCGAACCCTCGTCGTCTGGTTCTGTTGGCTGAACGTCGGCCTCTGTTTTTTCGGCCTCGAACAATATTTAAGTCACGTCGGTGGTGATATTTTCATTAATGTCGCCGTGTCGAGCGCGTGCATCCTTCCCGGCGTTCTCGCCTCCATTTATACGATGGACCGCTTTGGACGGAAATTAACACTGTTCGGCGGTCTGTTCACTGCCGGCCTGTCCTGTCTTCTTATTTTCATCATTCCTGAAGGTTAACAAAATTTTTTGTCCGGGGGGGGGGGGTAAGAGGGATTGACTTCTGACTTTTGATTTGTCTTCATAATTTCCGTTCAATTTTAGATTTAAAAGAAATCGAATGGTACCGAGTAATTCTTGCCACCCTCGGAGTCAGCGGCACCGCGGTCGGATTTACAACTTTGTATCTCTACTCGACAGAATTGTTTCCCACCGTTGTACGCAACACAGGGCTCGGCTCAGGGTCGATGTGCGCTAGAATTGGGTCTATGGTCGCACCATTTGTCGCTTCTTTGGTAAACCCCACCCGCCCCACAACTAACCACATCCACTGTTTAAACTTTTTTTTGTGTGTGTCTGTGCCTACAATAGGGACACACTTCACCCAAAATACCGGCCGCCATGTTCGGTGGAATCAGCCTGACGGCGTCAGCACTGTGCCTACTGCTGCCCGAAACGGCCAACCGAGAGCTTGCAGTTACAATCGAGGAGGGGGAACAATTTGGATTGTAAGAACTAGATTCAAATTTAACTTTTTGCGATGTTATTTTAATTAAAATTTTATGTTTCATCAGGAAAAACAAACCACCGGCTGCGAATGGCACCGTCAATAAAGCGTACGTGGAAGAAATTTCGTTGGAATCTTGATGAATCCTCCAAATTAGGTCGAATTTATGTTTTAATTTATTAATTTGTTTTCTGTTAAAATACACTGTTTTTTAATGTATTTATATCGGTCAACTGAGCGTGAAATTGCTCCGTATACCCTTTGAGACGGGTGAAAATAAATAAAGCAACAACAAGGAAGTAAAGATTTAAATCGTATGTTGATGTTGACAAACTAAAGAAAGTTTTGCACATTTTAAAAGCACGTATTGCACAAAAGACCCCTTTACAAAGCTCTTTTCACTCACTCTCTCTCTCTCTCCCCAATGGTTTATTGTTGTTCCTTTATTAGAGCGATTTCTAAAAGTTTTGCTCTTCAAAGTTTTATCTGACCGTCAGTTTAAAGCTTGCCATAAGTCCCACATTAAAGCGTTGAAGCATTTCGCGTTGGTCTTTGCCACGGAGAATATTACCCGACCATTTTTCCAGCATGTTGAAAACAATGCACAGCCGCTTACTCGCGGTTTTCAGTAAGTAAACATTTTTCATTTTTATTTAAAGAATTAATTCGTTTAGTGCAGTTTAACCCCCCCAGTGAAATGAAGATAATGTTACGGTTGTAATCTTCAGTGAGGGGGAGGGGTGGCATGTTTCACCGGCAAGCCCCAATAATCCCTCCATAAGTGGCCTATAATTTAGTCTTATTATTCTCTTTAATCCGCGTCTTCAAAATGTGAAAAAACACTTGTAAGGCACACCTTCAAGTACTTTATATGTCATAGGAGGCTTCAAATCCCAAGACGAACGATAAAGAACACTTTTATATGCCACCTGTTCAACAGGTAAAACCCTTCAACGGGCTTGTGGTGACATTCCCCGCCAGATGATTTTATTTTAATACTTTTTAGTGAGTCGCGTTTCGTGTTTAGAAAAATATAAAACATCAAAAGCTTTCCTTTTATTTAAATTTCCGAAGTGGAACCAAAACCACTTCAATTGGTGACCCCGACTCTGAAAACCTCCTCACGCTACGTACTCAAACAGCTATATATACATGAAAAATGATGGCTCAAGCTCCAATCGAAGAAGCTCTCGTCGGTAGTGTAAATGTAAAGCTTCCACCGTTTTGGCGTTGACCGTCCATCGCTTTGGTTCGTTCAAGTCGAAGCGCAATTCGCAATCGCTGGCATTACTCGCGAAACTACGAAATTTGTTCATGTCGTTGCAAACCTGGACGAACAAACCGCAGTTGAGGTATTAGACATTCTGACTTCCCCGCCTGCTGCGACTCCTCACACGACGCTAAAAGAACAGCTCATTGGGCGACTCTCGATGTCGGCAGAGAAAAGGGTTCGGCAATTACTCATGGAGGAAGAGCTCGGCGATCAAATCCCTTCACAATTTCGCCGCCTTCGGTCTTTGGCTGGTCTGTTTTCACCGACCACAAACCCCTCGTATTTGTTTTCACTCAAAAACTTGACAAATTGCCTCCTGGTCAGCGCAACCAACTTACTTTTATATCGCAGTTTACGACAGAAATTCAACACGTTTCCGGATCTTACAACACCGTAGCCGACGCTCTCTCTCGCGTCGATTCAATACGCTCCGCCCATTTCGATTACGAAGCCCTCTCGCATTCACAAAAAGTGGACGAAGGAAATCGTCAGAATCCTCGCTCAATCTTGAGAAACTCACGGTCCCCGGAACGAACGTCGAAATCATTTGTGACACTTCAACTGGTTGTCCTCGCCCCATCGTTCCTACACCATTACGTCGACCTATTTTCCTTCAACTTCACAACCTCGGCCATCCTGGTGTTCGCGTGACCACAAAACTCATCGTCGACTGATTCGTTTGGCCGTCGATGTCTCGCGTCATGTCCACTCGCCACACGGTCACTTCGACACTCCCACGTCTCGTTTCTCGCACATCCACTTTGATCTCATCCTAGTGGATCAGATCCCCCCCTCTTCCCCCTCCCATCTTCTAACGGCATGAAGTACTGTTTCACTTGCATCGACCGAGTGACACGCTGGCCGGAAGTCACTCCTCTAACGGACACATCGGCAGAGATGCCGTCTTGCGTCTTGGGTGTGACTACGCGAACCAAATTATCTTTTCCAGGATGGACCTCGAGAACTCTTCCGAGCTTCCATTTCATAGGCGGTATGTTTTCGTCCTTGATTAACACGAGCTGACCGATTTGAACGTTTTTTGATGGTCGCAACCATTTCGTGCGCTGTTGAAGTTCATTCACATACACTCGGGACCATCTTTTCCAGAAGTTTTGCTTCAACTGTTGAACAAATTGCCACCTAGACAGTCGATTCGTTTTTTAATGAAGTCAAATCATGATTGGATAGAGAGGTTAAAGGTTCTCCGATCAGGAAATTGGACGAGGTTAGTGGTACCAGGTCCGACGGATCGGATGACAAGGGTGTGAATGGTCGAGAATTCATGCTGTCTTGACCGTTGCAAATGTCTTCGTGTCCACGTGGATAAGTCGATTCGGCGTACCCTCAAAAGTAACTACCTAACTAAAATTGACTAAAAGTGCTACGAACATTTTAAGCGGTTGACTTTTTCTTTATCTTGAAACTTTAACGAAAAACGGTCCACAATAGTCAATTCCAGTGTGATAAAATGACCGTGCTGCTTCAGTCCTGAAATTGAGCAATGATCCCATTAGTTGACTGGCAATTTTTGGTTTTGCTCGGAAACACCGAAGACATTGGCCGACTACTTTTTTCGCTAATTTTCTGCCGTTTATTGGCCAGAACAGCTGTTGAAGTGATGAAAGAAGCCCGACCCCGCCCAGGACACAGAAGAAGACCAACGAATCCGTGCCACAATCAATGAGATGCCCGACACTCGTGACGCTCCACCTTGGACACCAGAAGAAGTGGAAGAAGTGCTTGCGACCAGCCCCCTACGAAAAGTCCCAGGGCCATCCAGGATCACAGGCAATGTTGGAGACGTGTCTGTAGGAGTTGCCCCCTCCCGTCATCCCCCCTTCAAAATTAAATAAATATTTTTATCTCCTCTCAAAATAAAAGGGATCTTTGGCCCTTTATATCGCGCTGGTTAAGATTTATCGCTCCTCCGTCCCCCCCCCCCTATATCTTATACCTAGTCGTTAATGAGTCGCTCTAGGTAGAAACCCTTCGGAATTCAAGTTGTTCCTATAGCGAGTGCAAACTCTAGTGAACTTCAAAGTACGGGTCCTAAACCCCTCCTCTTTGGTCCGGCTCGCCCTCCATCGTTGTTCTGCACCGTTTGCCGAGAAATCGCGCATTTTTCGCGGCTCTGAGCACGGAGGATCGCGCGTCTAACTCGGTCACACAGTGGTGGAAAAGGTGAGTCTTTTTTCCGGTTTTTTTTCTCCTGGTCCAGAGTTGTCCGCACCATACTTCTTTTTCTTCACGTTATTTACTTTGAATTTCTCGTTCGATAATAATAATGTCGGAAAACGCAGTAACTTTATTAAAATCGCTTCGTCGTCACGCAGAAATTCGTTTCTCTCGCCTGCAAACCGTCTTCGATTTGGGTAAAAAATGTAGGGAAGCGCCCCTCCAAAAGTTACGAGCGTCTGTTGCCGACCTGGAAGACTTCTATTCCCGCGTTACCATCTTAGAGGACGATTTCAAAGGTTTTCTTGAAATCAGCCAAGAAGTAGATGACGCTAACGAGTTAGTTGATGCTAAAGACCGGATCGACACCGCTAACATTAGAGCCTCATTTGAAACAATGTATTTCAAGGTATTAACGTTTCGTAGGGCACTCGCTAAGCCCGCATCACATCAGGAGCCTCACCCCACTCCCACAAACACCTCTTCATTTTCCGCAAAACTGCCGAAAATTCACATCGATTCATTTTCTGGTGCGATCGAAGACTGGCCGAATTTCTATGCTCTTTTCTCGTCTCTTGTCCACAAAAATGAAAGCCTCTCCGGCATCGAAAAATTAACTTATTTACGCAGCCTTCTCAAATCTCACGCGCTTTCATTGGTCGAAACCCTTGAAATTACCGAAGAAAATTATAGTATTGCATGGGAGGCTGGGACAAAACGCTATCAAAATAATTGGTTATTGGCTTCAAATTACCTAGAAAAAATTCACAGTTTTCATCCCTTCCCTGAAGAAAATGTCACTCATCTCGTAAGTTTTCTTGATGTTTTTGACACAAACATCGCCGCGTTGAAGGCTCTAGGCCTTGAGAATTTATTCGATTTCACCATGCTTCATTCGGCTCTTCGAGTTCTACCCGGCACTCTCCACCGAGACTTCGAGTCCTCGATTCAAGGCATACCGGGATTCCAGCAGTTGATTGAATTTATTCGTCACCGTGTTAAAATTCTCGAGCTGGCCCCCCCCCAAAACCAGCGGAGACCATGAAATCCAAATTCAACCGTCAGGCCCCCAAAATCGGTTCAAGTTCACCTCGCAACAGCCTGATCATTTCTTCGAATTCAACCATTCGCGATCAAACGCTCTCTTGTCCTGTATGTAATGAGCCGCATAAAATTTACTCTTGCCTCAAGTTTAAGGCGTTCGACGTAGATCAACGACTTGACATAGTGAAGAAAAAATCTCTTTGTTTCTCGTGCCTAGGATTCCATCGCAAGAGTGATTGCAAGTCAAAGTCTCGTTGCCAACATTGTAGTGGCCAACACCATTCACTCCTTCACAAGTCCAATCCATCGGTCGCTCCCCGAGTAAGTGTCATCAATACGACGCCCGCGACTTCTGTTTCACTCCCCAGTTCTCAAAACCCCTCTCAGATAGGAGATGAAAACATTTCTGCTCGTCAATCCCTATCGTGCTCTGTCAATTCGAACTCAGAGTCGAATATAGTCATGTTAGGAACCGGTACAATAGGAATACGCGATTCGTCCGGTTCTCTTCGTCCCGTACGAGCTATAATTGATCCGGGTTCTCAGGCGAGCCTAATCACTGATTCGTGCGTGCAAAGGCTCGGTCTGCAACGTCATCGTGCTCATGTGAAAGTGAACGGAGTCGCAAACGCTCCCGCTCCAAAAAATAAGGGAATGGTATCTTGCTCCATAAGTCCCTTAGACCACAATCCCCCCCTTCAAGAATATGTATTAACAAGTGTAACTTACGGTCATTCCTGGTCCGCCTATCAGGCTCTGCGGGTTTTGCGCCAATTGGTTGCAGATGAGGGAAGTCGTTATCCGCTTGCATCTCGCGCCCTCCTTGAACAAACCTTCGTGGATGACATTTGCACAAGCGTAGATTCTGTTGTCGACGCGATACGCCTCCAAAGAGAATTCGATTTATTGAGACTCGGTGGCTTCGAATTACGCAAGTGGTCGAGCATCGAGCAACCACCCTGCTCTCCTCGAGGGCATTTCTGAAGAGCATCGAGAAGGAACTCTTTCACTCAGAAATGAAGGTGATCACTCTCTCAAAATCCTCGGCGTACAATACGAACCCCAGGGCGACTACTTCTCCTACGCAGTTCACCCCAACCCTATCGCATTTACTAAAAGGAGCATGCTGTCAGAAGTAGCTCGGATATTTGATCCTTTAGGGTGGCTCTCGCCACTAACACTAGTAACAAAATCTTTCATTCAGCAGAGTTGGATCCTCGGCTTGGGTTGGGACGAACCACTCCCTTCGTCACTTCAAGAACAATGGCGGCAATTCATTGAAGGTCTTCCGTCGCTCTCGCAAATTAAAATTCCCCGATATGTCCCACTTGACTCCACTGCTCTCCGTCAAATAATCGGATTTTGTGACGGATCTATGAAAGGTTATGGCGCCGTCGTCTACTCCCGCTCCGAATCTCCCCTCGGAATAACAGTCCGGCTGATCAAAGCCAAGGGCAAGGTCGCTCCGGTCAAGACCATGAGCATACCTCGCGTGGAATTGTCTGCGGCGGTTCTGCTCAGCGATTTAGTCGAATCCTTGAGCAAATTTATATAAAGCTTCGAACCGACTTCAATTCATCTCTTCTGCGACTCCACGATTGTCCTCTCTTGGATCCGTACTCCCCCCCCCCCCACAAGCTTAGCACATTTGTAGCCAACAGAGTGGCATCTATCCAGGACAAAACGATACCTTCTTAATGGACCTACGCAAAATCTGGGGAGAACCCTAGTGATTGCGCCAGCAGAAGGTCTCTACCCCGTGGAATTGGTAAATTTTGATCTTTGGTGGAATGGACCGGATTTTCTCCATAAACCTCTCGAAACGTGGAATATCGCAACTCTAAATTTGACGCCCCCCTCCCAAATTCCGGAGGTGAAACTTGAAACGCTTCTTGTTTCTCGATCAAACACAAATATACTCCAAGAGTTAAGTGAGCGAACCTCTAGTCTGCTGAAACTACAAAGAGTGGTAGCCTTCATTCGCCGCTTCATCCATAACGCGCGAGCCCCTTCCTCTTCGTTACCCCCACTCGTAGGGCCACTAAAGGTCGCCGAATTAGACGCCGCTCTCGAATGCATAATCAAAGAGCACCAAAGTTCCTTTTTTCGGAAAGAAATCGTTGCACTGAAGTCTAATTTGGTTCTTCCTCATAAAATTCGGCCTCTCTCTCCGTTCCTCGACGACCGGGGCATTGTCAGGGTGGGTGGCAGGTTGAAAAACTCTTTATTAAATTACAACGGTAAACATCCAATCTTGCTCCCTCGATCTCGTTTAGCTTCCCTCGTTTGCGATCACATGCACCTCTGTGGACTCCACGCCGGCCCGCGATTGACCCAATAATTAGTTCAGCGAAAGTATTTCGTTTCCTCTCTCCGCCGTTTGGTTCGGCAGCGCATCTTCAATTGTCTCCCCTGTTACAAAGCCAAAGCAGCGGTTCAATTCCCACAAATGGCTGAGCTTCCTTCATGTCGCGTTCAACCTTCACGCCCCTTTAATGTTACGGGTATTGACTTTGCAGGGCCGTGGATGGTAAAAGAGGGTCATCGACGAAAATCGCCACAATCCAAAGGTTACTTGGCCATATTTGTCTGCCTTGCGACTCGGGCCATTCATTTAGAGTTCGCTTCAAGTCTTTCGACAAACTGTCTGCTCGCAACTATGGACCGATTCATTGCCCGTCGGGGCATTCCTCAAGAAATCAGGAGCGATCGAGGGACCAATTTCCAAGGTGCCTCGCGGCATTACAAAGAAATTCTAGAGTTACTTCGAGATGATAATTCCTCTTTCTCTGACTACCTAGCGTCGAGAGTAATCCAGTGGATTTTCAATCCCCTTCATCGCCATATTTTGGTGGTATATGGGAGTCCGCGGTGAAGTCCGCGAAACATCATCTTTCACGCGTGCATCCCACATCCTCACGTTCGAGAAGATGAGTACCATCACATCCCGTGCCGAAAAAGCCCTTAACAGTCGTCCTTACATACCGGTAACGTTCGATCCAAACGATGACACCGACTATTTAATCCCGGGTCATTTTCTCGTTGGAGCCCCTCTTCTGTCCGCGCCAGAAAGAAACCTCATTGCATGCAGTCTTCTCCGAACCTTTGGACAGTTCACACCTTGCTCCTTTTCCTGTTGTTGCGCTCCGTCTCACCGTTATCTCTTTTTTTTTTATTTCTTTTTTTTTTTATTTATTTATTTTTTTTTGTGCATATTTCAACTCCTTCTCACTTACCTCATTGTTTATCTTTAATTTTCAATTTAATTACTTTTACTGGACCTGGTATAATAACAAAATTATAAATGTCGTCGGTGGATGGGGGGAAAGACCCCCCCGATCCAAGTTCAATCCAAGTATCACATAATAAAGGCAAAAAAAGACCAGGCGATGAACTTAATCGCATCAGTAGCAAAGTTCAAATAATTAACTCAGTAGAAAAACCTCAGCCGTGCAATATTGACAACAAATATTCGGGTTATCTAAACTCCAACAATATCTTTAAAAATACAGATAAAGGTCCATTCTATGTGAACATTGAAGGACTAGAAGGCGATGTAGGCAAAGTGCACCGCATGTCTATTGGTAAATGGCTCTACAGCTCGTCCTACAAATACAAACGAGAAATAACGAACATTGCCATAACTGGTCGGAACAGGATCAGAATCGAGACGACTACGGCTGAAGCAGCTAATGCCCTCCTAACTTTGGACACCCTGAAGGATAAGAAATTAGTGGCTTACATACCAAATTATCTCGTTTCTAAGACCGGCGTCATAAGAGGAATTGATAGAGACTTAGATGACGAAGAAATCCTGTCTGTTGTCCGATCACCCATACCGGTCAAGAGCGTCAGACGGTTTACTAAAAAAGTTATTGAGGACGGTAAAAGTAAAGTAGAAAAACTTGGTACTTGCTCAATCACCTTCGATTCTCAATGTTTGCCTGGCTACGTCATAATTTACGGCGTTCGATGCCCTGTGGAGCCTTATACGCCCCCTCTACGACAATGTCGCAAATGCTTAAGATTCCGACACACTGAAGATCAGTGCCGAAGCAAAATAAGATGTGACAACTGTGGATCTGAACATGAAACCCAAGAATGCTCTTCGCCCAGCTCTACATGTGTCCACTGCAAAGGGAATCACAAATCGTCGAGCAGGGAATGCCCCATACGTCTTAAAATCGTCAATGAAACAAAACAAATGTGCGCGAATAGGACCTACGCTGCGGCAGTTAGTAATAGATTTGATCTTCTCGGAGAACTGAATGATTTTCCAGAGCCTTCTCCTGCAAACAAATCTATCTTATCGAAGGGTAGCCGAAACACCGGTGGAATAGCTTTCAATAAACAGCTAGAAAATAACAAAAGTGGTTACAAAAATAATAGGTTCAAAATGAGGACCAAGGTCTTGGCCCGCACCAACGATGATCACATTCCAGAACAAGAGTCCCTAAATAATCAGGAGTGCCAGGTTCCTCCTGAAAAAGAGCTCTCCTCACAAACTGATCCACAAGGCAACACAAGTCTAGTGAAACAGAAAAGACTAGCACCAATAGCCGACACATCGACTACTTATTGATGCTAATACACAAATTGAAAAAAAATCCAGCAACCAATTTAGATGAAGTGTTATACACCATTGTTAGCTCACTAGAGACCATAGTCAATGCTTCGTCACCTCCTACGGACATAAACACAGTAGATGAATCCGAAACTACAGTACAGGATGTCGATATGACCTCAGAAACCTATTAAAATTCTATTTTCAATAAAATAAAAAAAAAAAAATTAAATAAAATGGAACTTAATTTACACGCAATGTTCAGTATGTACAGCAAATATAGATATGTGCTCAGGAATTATATTCACTCCGCTATGTGCATACTTAATCTACATCTTACTTACACAGCAAGAACATTGCAACTGTCGTCTGGGCACCACCACGACACCATCCTTCATAACTTAAATCTCAATAATGAAAATACTCCAAATAAATATCAGGTCTATTAATAAAAATAAAAACTCATTGGAAACATACTTGAGTAACGAAAATATCGACGTTGCACTAATAACGGAGTCATGGCTTAAACCTTTTTCCTCTTTTCGTGTCAGTGGGTATACCATAATAAGGGCTGACCGAAGCGATGGCTACGGGGGCTCAATGGTATTAGTGAGCACGAAACACCCTTGCAAACCACTAGTCATTAACCCTATCTTCAATAATGCCACCGTTCAGTCTTGTGGTGTGAGCTTAAAAATAAGAAACAAAGAAGTTTCCATCCTCTCAGTCTATTGCGCTCCAGGTCATAAACTTTCAAGAAGTTTCTGGGATTCCTTGGTCCTATCGGTTGGCAGCCCCTGTCTGATCACTGGTGATATCACACAAGTTATGGGTGTAGCTACAATGATTTAGAAGGACGAAGTCTGCTGGAGGCCGTACACGGGAACAATTTATGTGTCCTCAACACCGGGGCCCCTACATTAATCTCAGTACCACACAGGAACCCATCCGCTGTTGATTTATCTATTTGCTCGCCAGATCTATCGTTAATTTCTGACTGGTCCGTAATCGACGAGCCATTCGGTTCCGATCATTTGGGAATTCTAATTGAAATTGACCATGTCATCCATGCCCAGCAGCCACCTCCACAACAGAAGATCCAATATAAGGCTTGGAACCTGAAAAAAGCTGATTGGTTGCTCTATACGGAGTTGTGTGACCAATACATTAACTTAATTGACCTCACGCGTGATCATACTGACAACTATCACCATCTAATTGACGCAATAAATTTGGCAGCTTCTCAATCAATCCCTAAGTATTTTCCGTACTTAGGCAAGAAAAAAAGCAAGCCGAAACCTTGGTGGGACGAACAATGTAATGAGTGCCGAAGGGCTAACATTCACGCGTTCAAGCAATTCAAGTCAGCACCAACATTTCATAATTTCATCCAGAGCAAAAGAGCAACTGCTAAATGCCGAAAACTTTACGCCAATAAAAAAAGAAATAAATGGGTTGACTATTGCAATGAGTTTAATGTAAGTACTCCAGTCAAAACAATATGGTCGAAAATCAAGGCCCTCAAAAAACGGTTATAACGGTATGACTCCACCCTCTGGCTCCACGTGGTGTCTGGATTTCTTGGACCACTTGGCACCACCCACTTCGATGGAAAAAATCAGAACGGAAGACCTCCCTGCACCAGACCACAAACTTGATGAGCCATTCACCTATTTTGAATTAACGCATGCCCTAAAGAGTAATAATAATTCCTCACCAGGTAAGGATAACATCCATTACAGTATGTTGTCTCATTTATCTTTATCAGCCACCCGAAAACTTCTGGACATATTTAATTCAATATGGATCACAAACACTCGTATACCGGAATGGAGTGCGCAAATTATAGTCCCCATACTAAAACCCAAGAAACCCTCATCAGATTATTTATCTTATAGACCTATAGCACTTTCATCTTGCGTGGCAAAAACTTTTGAAAGGATGATCAAACTTAGATTTACCTGGTGGATGGAGCAAAATAATATAATTCCAGAGAACCAACATGGTTTCCGCACGGGCCATTCGACGCTAGACTGCCTCACGTCCTTCGGAACGGACGTTCAGATCTCTCTTGCTAACAACAATTATCTATTAGCGGCCAATTTAGATTTGTCAAACGCTTTTAATCATGTCTCCATTTCCGTCCTGTATGATAAACTCAAGCGTGCATCCGTACCGTCCAGAATGATCGTGAATATGATTAATTTGCTGATGGAGCGTTCTATCACAGTTCGCGTGGGAAATCACGAATATGGACCTAGATTGGTCGTTACAGGTTTACCCCAAGGTGCCGTCCTTAGTCCTCCTGTCTTTACATTTTACACTGCTGATCTTCCACGAAATGTCCCTATATATGTGAATGTCACGCAGTTCGCCGATGACATCACGGTATATGCTGACGCGAGAAATATGGAAACATCTAAGCTTAAACTAAATGAAGCTCTTGAAAGTATTGGTACCTGGAGCTTCCATTTAGGATTCACCATAAATGAGACAAAAAGTACCATCACGTTATTCACTAGGCACCGGAACACCTTGGGACCGTCTCTAGCCGTGGGGCCATACAGCCTCGTGATGAAAATGTTAGGCATGCACATTGACCGAACACTTACATGGCGCAGCCACATTGAAAAACTGCTCAACAGTAACGAAATGGCCCTTAACATTATGAGAGCCATAAACCACAACAATTTTGGGGCGGACATTAGGACTTCTCTCCAGCTATACAGACAACTTATAAGGTCGAGAATTGATTATGGCAGCTGGCTTTATGCTACCGCAAGTAGTGCATTCCTGAACCGCATCAATACACTACAATACAAGGCTCTCCGGTCCTGTTTTGGGGTTGTTATATCTACTCCTACAAACGCTTTACTTGCGGAGGCTAGAGAATTTCCTCTACATTTACGCAGAAATATCTTAGGAATAAAATTCATCAGTAAAAGGTTGGCTTTGACCAGTCACGAAGTAGTTAAAAAAATTAGATTATTAACTTTATCAGTACAGACCAGCAAGTACTGGTCGAACAAGAAACAACCAATATTGGCGGACTTACTTCTTAAAACCGCACAAACCATGATGAACTCACCTAAACATGAACTCCTCCCAAATTTTTCATTTGACATACTGACGCCACTAAAAACGAATAATTACGTTGATTTAGACGAGTACGATTGCCACGGTCGCACACTATCGAGGACTGCCAATTCAATATTTACAAATAAAATCGAATCTCACTACCCTGACTATTACGCCATTTACACCGATGGTTCCAAGAGTGAGGGCGGCACTGGTTGCGCTTTTTACGACCCTAACACAGATATTGCCTTTAAATTTAAGCTGAACAATGCTTCATCTGTGCATACGGCAGAATTAATAGCTATAATGGAATCTCTGAAATATGCGCGTAGTTTCGAAATCCGCCCAGCTAAGATACTCGTACTATCGGACAGTAGGTCAGCCTTGCAAAGTATTCAAAAACCAGACACAAAATCATCACATGCTGTGTTGTCTATTGTCAATATGATAGAGGAAATGAAAAGGCAGAGCGGAATTATGGTCAACCTAATGTGGGTTAAAGGACATAATAATTTGAGGGGCAACGAAATCGTAGACCGGTACGCCAAAGAAGCCGTACACACGGGCAGTAGGATTACACACTACTTGCCCCCTTCAGATGTAGGCAATTTTGCTCGACGATTTTATTACAACCAGTGGTCTGACCTATACAAAAAATCTATAAAAGAGAAAGGTAACTATTATGGATGCATTCAACCATCTATACCTACTAAACCATGGTACTACTCCCCCTACCTCGAGTGTCGCAAATTTTACACCATTATTAGTCGATTTAGATTCGGTCACGACTACTCACCGTCTCATTTAAGTCGAATAGGCGTTCACGAAAGTCCTCTCTGTACGTGTAACCAAGGAACTACAACAAGTGCCAACCATTTCGTTTTGGAATGCCCCAAGTACGAGAGGGGTCGTTCTGCATTATGGCAATCGATTTTTGAAGCTAAACCTCAAGTGCCACTCCCCTGCAATCTGCACGTGGTGTTGGCTCATGCTAGTTATGACGTCCTCAAAGCCCTATTTCGGTGTATAGAACTTAACAAAATCCCAGTTTAAAAAGCATATACAAACTAAGTTTAATATTGAACATTTATTAATAATAAATTTAAAACAAAGTAAAATAAAATAAAATAAAAATTATAAAAAACAACAATAATAAAATAAATAAAAAAAATAGAAGGATGAGTAGGAACATATAACAATAAATAATAATAATATCATAACTAAACGCAAGCTTAGCTGGAATGGCTAATCCTTCACGGAAAGCCAATAAAAAAAAAAAAAAAAAAAAAAAAAAAAAAAACCTCATTGAAATGCCTTTTAATCGCTTAGAGCGGTAACAGCTCCTCCAGCAAGCTACCCAACGCTTTTGGAAGAGCTGGTCTAGGGACTACCTACCCATCTACTAACCCGACCTAAGTGGAACACTCCGTGCACCAACCTTCAAGTAGGCGATGTCGTCTTCCTCAAACAAGTTCGTTGCCCTCCTCAAACTTGGCCGCTTGGCCGAATACTGGAGGTATTTCCGAGCAAAGATGGCGTTGTACGTTTCGTGAAAGTTAAGATTGCGCTTTTTTCTGTTCTCGCCTCGAGAAAACCACGAATTTTGCGTTTTCAAAAATTAATTGTTGAGCCAGGTGAGCGATGGACTTTAGCTTTTTCTCAATTTTCGCCATAATTATATTAGTGATTTTTTTCATTTTCAGCCACGAATTAGTGATTTATTTTCGTTTTCTACTATGAGTCAACGCTTTTCTGCTACCGTTAAAAGCCACTATTTGATATTAGCGTTTTTTTTTTTGTTTTTTTCAACGTTCTCCCGCGTACTTGCCCTAAGAGTAGCAAATTATAACGCTTTCTCGATTCCTTCTGCCTTAAAGGCCTAGAGGAATTTGGAGTTGGCGTTTTTTCTCTGGTTTGTCCGCGACGTTCCCTTCAGATAATATCTCGAAATGGTGTATTTTTCCTAATTAAAGTGGCAAATGAACGCTTGTTCTCAATATTTGCCGCTAATCATCGCTTTGAAACCTAAAAATCCATTTTTTTTCATCTATTTATGCTTTTTGGTGCCCCCCCCCCTCAATGAATGGTGGTCTCACCATCACGAGATCGCCCATTTGTCGAGAAATCGTCACTCTGTACAGATCGCCCTTCAACAGTCGCCCTTTGGTATGTGCAAGGTATTAGAAGAAATCTCTGGAATGACTGTAATGACCCTACGTCCATGATTATTAACCCATGGCACATGTTTCCTTCTTCGAATATGAAGCGAGCAGTTCTCGCACTTTTTACCCAGTTTCCCGTTTCTTGTTTTTAAATACAAATACATAATATTCGATACGCGTTCCTATTTCTAAAAGATATAACAAGTGGCGACGAGGATAATAAGAAACGGAACTTAACATTTTCTAAAGTTGAGGACAAGTGCGTGAAAGAAGAAAAAAAAAACTCCGCGTCCGTAGCAACCGCTTTCACCCCGACACTACGATGACGGATTCTCATTCATTTGGTTTTTTTTTTTTTTTTTCCTTTCTTCGATAACAAGGTAAAGACTTTTCATTTTATTATCTACCTCTAGTACCAGTACCGAATCGTTAATTACACCATGGATGCCGAAAAATTTGCCGCATTCATGGCTTCGTTTACTTCAAACCTTAGGCTTCTTGAAGCGATTCGCTCTTCAGGCAGCTCAGGCCGTTCTCCCTCTTCTACACCGACACCCGCCGCTATTCTGATTCCTCCATTCGTAAATTTCACGCCTTCAAAATAAAATTTTCCAATGTACGTTCAACGGTTTGAGAATTACCTAACAATGAAAGGAGTTTTTGCCGATAAGGATCTGTGTAAGCAGATGCTTCTCAACTCCATCGGCTCAAATCACTATCAATTACTTGTTTCTTTGAGTGCTCCCAAGAAATCCACTGATTTGACCTACGATGAGCTGATTAAGCTTCTTCAAGAGCATCTGTGCCCAAAGAAAAATGTTTAGTTGCTCAACACAAATTCTGTCCCTATATCAAAAGGCAAATCACTCGATCGCTGATTTTGTCGCCCTACTTCGACGTGACATTAATGACTGTGAATTTGTACGTCTGTGTGAACGAAGCATTGCCGATATTCTTCTACGTGCTCAGTTTATCCGTGGAATACGGGATAATTCGATCCGTGAACATCTCCTTCAATCAGAAAATAAATCTTTCGATGAAATAGTTCAAAAAGCTTTATCCCTGGAAGCCTCCAAAGTCGATAGTAGGCTACTCAGTTCAAAACAAGCAAATATTAGCTGTAGCACCGCTAATACTGAGGACGTAAATAAAGTAAAATTTCAGAAACCCGAAATTCTCATAGGCCACGTCCCCGTTCAAAATCCAGAGTCGACTATCAACGCTTGGGGATCGATAAAATGTGTGTCCGCTGTGGCCGAGACACACACATAAAACTGTTGAATGCCGCACTGACCCACAGTCATTGTCGTGTAAGAGCTGCACAAAGAAGGGCCATGTCGCCAAAGTGTGCCTCACAACACTACTTGCTTCTAACAAAACTCGTAATCCTTCAAGTTCTGAACAATTTTTTTTCCAGACGGAGTCAACCTACTAACTCAGTTGAAACTGAGTATTCGAGTCTTAATCAAATAGTTTATATTTTCGGTCACAAAGACTCGAGTAAAGACGCTGAGAAATACTTCGTAACAGTTGAAATCGAAGGACAGCCCCAGAAATTCGAAGTTGATTCCGGAGCTGGTTACACTCTTCTTCCGCGTTCACAATTCAAACGCTTTCAGCTCAACAAACAACTAAAAAAATCAGATGTGGCCTTCCGATCCAACACAAATAATGTTTTCGTCCCAGATGGAAAACTTGATGTACAGGTGCGCTACAAAGACACCTATTCGACTGAAGAAATCTACATAGTTCCCGATGATTTTTCACCATTATTGGGTCGCGTTTGGATCCGTCATTTGGGAATAAATCTGAAGGAACTCGACTACTCTCTGCTTCACTCTCCTTTTTTCATTAACAGTGTGAATGGGAATGAAGATATAGATGACATTCTAGCCGAATTCCCTTCAATCTTCGAACCTAAGGTTGGTTGCGTTCCGGGTGTCACTTGCTCTCTGTAACTCCGAGAACATGCTAAACCCATCTTTCTACGTGCTAGAGACGTCCCGTACGCTCTCAGAGAAAAAGTGAAAAAAGAATTGGACACTTTAGAAGCCGAAGGCATAATTTCAAAAATCGACCACTGCGACTGGGGTTCCCCTCTGATTATTGTACCGAAAGCGGACGGGAGTATTCGCTTATGTGTTGACTACAAGAACACAGTGAACCCTCAAATTGTATCTTCACACTACCCAATACCAAAAGTGGACGACATACTGGCAGCGCTCACAGATGCGGAATTTTTCTGTCATCTTGATCTCTTCAAAGCGTATTTACACTTCATGGTGGATGAGGAAAGTGCTAAAGTCCTGACCATTTCCACACACAAAGGCACCTATAAAAGTGAATCGCCTAGCCTTTGGAGTCAAAACGGCGCCAGAGGATTTCAACCGCGAGAAAGACAAAGTTCTTTCAAATCTCGAAGGCGTGCTCTCTTTCTTTGACGACATTATTGTCTATGGTCGAACGAAATCAGAATGCTTTACGCGTCTACGTTCTTGCCTGACACTACTTCAAAAATATGATCTGCACCTGAATAAAAACAAATGCCAGTTCTTCAAAACTGAATTAAAATACCTTGGTCATGTTATTCGCAAAAATGAGGTCCTGAAAAGTCCTGACAAGGTTCAAGCGTGAGCTCCATAGTACTCACGTTGGTGCCACGAAAATGAAGCAACTTGCTCGGCGATACTGCACTTGGGTTGGCCTAGATCGAGATGTCGAACGACTTGTAAGCTCTTGCGAATCCTGTGCTTTAAATCAACCGAATCCGACAAAAGCTCCACTACATATTTGGGATGAACCAAAGACAAACTGGGATCGACTTCATGTCGATTATGCCGGGCCTTTGGACGGAGGAAAACACATTCTTATTGTCGTCGACGCCAAATCAAAATGGGTCGAAGCCCGGATATCTTATCACGCTCCGACTGCTACAAAAACCATCGAACTTCTGGAAAATATATTTTCGACTCACGGGTTTCCCAAAATAATTGTTTCAGACAATGCAACAATCTTCAAATGTGAGACATTCACCACTTTTCGCAAAAACAACGGACACCCTGCAACAAACGGGCTTGCAGAAAGGAACGTGCGCACCCTAAAAAATCGTCTCACGGCAATGGAAAATGAACCGGGAAACCTTCAGCAGAAAATCCAGAAAATTCTACAAATTTACCGAGCGATTCCCTTAGTCGAGGGGAAATCCCCTGCTGAACTTTACTTCGGCAGAACAATTCGAATACGTTTGGACGCCATCAAGCCATTCAAGGAAACTCCTCAAAACGAATCAACAGTTCCTGGACTTCGTTCTTTAAACGTCGGCGACCGAGTCCAATCTCGATACTACACAAATTCAAAAATTCATTGGCGTTTTGGAACTGTACTACAAAAATTGGGACTCCTACACTACATTATCAAGCTAGACGATGGGTACACGTACAAACGTCACATCGACCAGTTGAGGAGAACTAGCGTTCCAAATAAGATGGTGTCATTTTTTCCAGAAACCAATAAAGCGGGAGGCCAAGAATCACCCTCTCAACCAGAAGGAAACGAAAAGCCAAGTCAACCACCACTATGGCTTCTAGCTCAAACCATTGTTCCATCAACGGAAATACTAAACTCGCCTAGTGATCGCCTGATCCCTGATTCAAGTATCCGTCAACCGTTACGTTATGATGTGTCAAATGGACCACCAGGTCGTTCTCAACTCCGACGATCAGAACGTCAACGTCGTCCTCCAATCCATCTACGCGATTATGAACTTTCGTAATTCACATTAGTACCAATGTATCTTCGGACTAAGTGGGGGAGACTGTAATGACCCTACGTCCATGATTATTAACCCATGGCACATGTTTCCTTCTTCGAATATGAAGCGAGCAGTTCTCGCACTTTTTACCCAGTTTCCCGTTTCTTGTTTTTAAATACAAATACATAATATTCGATACGCGTTCCTATTTCTAAAAGATATAACAATGACTATCAACAAATTTTTGGCGGACGCCATCTTCTTAGGGTGGGTTTAAACCCCCCCAAAACCTAACCCGTAGATCCGCCACTGAAACTTGGATTTACAGTAGTGGTATCTATACCCTAACAACATGCTGAAAATTCCGATTTACCGGATTTTTGCAACAATCAATGTTTAAAGTGACTGGCCTAGTAATAGCGTCCGGCTGTTGATTAAGATTGACCCCAAACTGACGATATTCGAGGATCCACCGGTTTGAGGCCACGAAATCTGCCCCAAGAGGACGATCGTCAGGTTTAATATTGAAATCTCTTTGGAGGGTTAAAAATCACATTTACCGTCGTAACGTCAATATTATTATTATCGTTCAGTTTACTGTGTTTATCGGCGATATTTTTAAACGATCGGTACTCATTCAAAAGATTGGAATAAAAATATACCCCTCCCATCGTATAAACACTGATTGAAATACGATAAATCATATATCCTTGCATGCTATAACACCCCCCCCCCACTCACCATCATCCTGTGTGCGTTCTACACTGTGTCGTAATTGGATTCAAATCGAATTAAAATTTGTGTATGAAACGAGTGTATTAGTTACAAAAAAAAAGAGAGAGACAAAACCGGCAACTCTCGTTTTCCCTCTACTTTTTTTTTTTTTTACTACGCGAGTATACCCCGCCCTTTCGGGCCCCGCGCGTCGTCTTCCGTCATCCATTTTCAAACATTACAAATCTTGAACCCCGAGGGGGAGATATAAACGCGCCCGGGAAGTTTTAGATCGCGGGATAGGCGTTCGTTCGTTTAAAGTGGTTGTTCCTGGAAAGGATTTTTTATTCTTTAAATAATATATATAGCGTGTAAAATAATAAAGGAGTTTCGCCAGCTATTAAGTGACAGCGTGGGTGTGTTGTGTGTGTGGTGCCGGTGTTGTGATTGTGACCGCTAAGTGTCGAGAGAAAAATGGATCGCGAAAATGACGACCTATTTGAAAGGGAAACCCTTCTCGAAGGGAATAATGTTCAGATGGTACCGAGCAATCGGCGTTACGTCGACGATACCGGTTAGTACAAGTCAGAATTTCCCCGCTTTTTTGTTTTGGAAACGTTTTTACGCAGAAGGGTGAGGGGACGCTACGTCCAGGACGGTTTCCTTAACTGGCTTGTTATGCTCGTGGCGGGTTTAATTACTCGCTATAAATAACGAACATTCTTGAGAATAAGTTGCACCCGTGAAAACCTATAATTTTTGTTCAATCTATGCATACAAAATAAATAAATTAATCTCTTTGTCGTCCCCTCCCCCTATACACGACCACAATTCATTTATACTCGTCTACCTTCATCTGACAAACAGAAAATAACGACAAACGCAATTTTTCAATCAAATTCACCCCCGTCGTTAATCTTACATAATTCCTATAATAAAAGGACCCCCAGCCATCCCATTAATAGCCGACGGGAAAACAAAATAACTCAAAAATCGTTATCTGTTTACATTTACCGCACCCGGCGTCTGGGGATACTTAACCCCGAAGAAGCATTAGACGATCTTCAAGGTTGATGAGCTCTTTATTATAATTTTTTTTTTTTGAGGGGTACTCCTTTTCCTGTACAACTAAAAGTTCTTCATTGATCAAATTGCACGCGTGGTATAGACAAAAGAAAAGGAGAGGAAAAAAAAAAAAAAATCGCGCAGCATTCAGCTTTGGGAATCTCAAAAGAAGAAGCCTCGACCACTGCTCAGAGCGTGAACTTTTTCCGTGATGCCTACCAAGGCCGTCTTCTTATTCTTCTTCTTTAGGAAAACGACCTAAAACGAGTGAGAGAGCGTGATACAGGTGATGGTGGGAGGGGAGAGAGTGAGAGAGAAAAAAGTTGGCCTGGTTTGATGACTCAAAATTGAAACTGAAAATAAAGAAAAACGCTCTTCAATTTAATTAATGTTGAAAAGACGGGAGGAGAGAGAGTAAACAAACAATTTCCGTTCACTTTAAACTCGCGGCTTACTCAAACGTTTCCCCCTCTCACACGACATCGCCCGTTAATATATTTGAAGGCGAAAAAGTCGAAAATATAATAATTCTAATCGAACTTTTGATTTATTCGCAAACCTTCCTTTCTTCATCACTGTAATACTTTCTTTGGAAAAATACTAACAGAAATTCCCAGAATACATTCTCCTTGAGACCGGTCTCCCGTGTACGAAGAAGCCATCCAATGCGTCGATTTCATTCGCTTTTTTCCTTCACGTGTACCCCCCTCCTCCTCATCACAGCTAAACGTTTCTCGGGAAGAAAACGTATAATATTTGATCGGGGAGCCGACAAATTTACCTCACAGAACAGGCAAGCCTGAAACAGATCATCGCCAATAAACCCATTATTTAATTGGGCTTCTTGGAAGAGCCTGTGGGAGACCTGTGGGGCTTCGAACCAACGAGTGAACCTGTCGATGCAAGTCAAAAGGTAACTATGGCTTCGTGACGGAGGGAGCGGTCCAACAATATCGATGTGAATATTGGCGAAACGTTCGTCGAGTTTTTAAGAATTTGACGAGAGGTGTCTTTTCGTGACGGTAAACTTTACTTATTTGACACTGATGACATTGTCGAACCCATTTGGAAATGTCACGCTGCATACCAAGTCACTCGAAACGGTCAGAGATGAGACGAGAAGTGGATCGTTTTCCAGGGTGCGATATTGCGTGAAAATGTTTGAAGATTGTGTACTGCAATGATTCAGGAACGTAGGGGCGAATACGGTCCGTCGAGGTGTCACAAATGAGCTTGACGTTCTCGATGTCACGGTGTCGCAGCTGAAGACTGTGAGAGGAGGGTTCAGTGAACAGTTTTTGAAGCTGAGCGAAAGGTTGCTTGGGCGGCGGCGACATCAGAGGGAGAAATTTCTCGTTTGATGATCGCTTCGATTCGCGAAAGAGCATCAGCAGGACTATTCTCTAGGCCTTTCACAAATTGAATATCAGTCGAGAAATGGCTGATGGAGGAAAGGTGTCGCAATTGTCTGGGTGACAATTTGTCCGAAGATTTCGTGAATGCGTGGACGAGAGGTCGATGGTCCGTGAAGATGGTAAAGACGCGGCCTTCTAACATGAACGAGAAATGGCGAATTGTGGCATATACGGTGAGAAGTTCGTGGTCGTAAGTCGAGTACTTATGCTCAGCAGGGGCGAGCTTACGAGAAAAGAATGCGAGAGGCCGGAAGTTGCCATCTTGAAGTTCATGAACAGCTCCGCCGAGGGCTACGCTGGAGGCATCGGTCATGATCGACAGAGGAAGGGCAGGATAAGGGGAATGCTAGTGTGATGTCCGATTGTAGGATAGATTTTGCACTGTTCGAATGCTGAAGACATCTCAGTTGTCCACGAAATAGGTGTGGGATCGGACTTTTTTGACTGAAGGTGTAGGGGGGCTTGGATGCTTGCCACGCGAGGGTGGAAACGGTGGTAAAAATTGAGCATCCCGAGGAAACGTTTCAATTCGTTCACAGTTTTGGGCTTTTGATATGACGAGATGGCAGAAATTTTGTCGGGAAGAGGAGAAATTCCAGTTGGCGAAATGGAGCAACCAAGGAAATCAACTTGAGGCTTTGCGAAACAGCACTTACTGACGTTAATGGTTAGACCATACTCTTTGAGTCGAGAAAAGAGCTTCTTGAGGTGCGGGAGATAATTATCCATGTCTTTGGAAAATACCAAAATGTCGTCGATATAGACCGAAACGAAAGGAAGGTCTTGTGTGATGTTGTCCATCAACCGTTGGAAAGTGTGGCTCGCGTTTCGAGTCCCGAATGGCATTTTCAAAAATTCGAATAAGCCGAAGGGGGTGGTTACGGCTGTCTTGGCTACGTCATCGGGATGGACTGGTACCTGAAGGTAAGCTTTTTCGAGGTCGATTGTGGAGAAAATGTTGCAGCTGTGGACAGTCGAAACGCAATCTTGAATGTTAGGGATTGGGTAGCGATCGGCGACGGTTTGGGCATTGAGGCGGTGGTAGTCACCGCAGGGACGCCAATCACCGGACTTCTTTTTCACGAAGTGGAGAGGGCTGGACCATGGACTTTTTGAGGGGCCTGCCTGAAGCATAAAAGCGAATTCGTCCTTGGCGGCTTTCAGTGTATCAGGAGGAAGACGACGTGGTCGCGCAAAACAAGGGGGTACAGATGTCGTAATAATATGATGGAAAATCGAGTGAGTCTTGTCTAAAACTGACGACTGGTTGGGTACGTGAATTTGATATTTCGCTATTAGACTGGATATTGCTGCTGGGATGTCAGCTCGTAAGGCTGAAACTGAGGGGGGGTGCCATGGACCAAGAAACCTGAAGTAATCAGCGATGTGTGGGAATCAACGATACTTTGATGTTTGATGTCGACGAGAAGTCCGAATTTAGATAGAAAGTCGGCTCTAAGAATAGGACGGGTGATATCGGCAATGGTAAAGATGAAAGTAAAATTCCGACGGAGGCCGAAATTGAGATGCATGACTCGCTGGCCGTATGTTCTGATGGGGGAGTTATACGCTGCGCATAAAAATAGAGATGACACGAGAGGACGGTCAGAAATGCGGGGGGGGGGGAATGACTGACAGTTCAGAGCCAGTGTCGACGAGAAAATTAAAATTTGAGTTTGAATCTTTGACGAGAAGACGTTTTTGTTGTTGCCCACTCCCAATCGCCGTTAATTGAGACTGGCGAGGGAGTTTTCCGATCGCTTTTGAGTGTAAGAACAAGGTGAGACACATTTCTTAGCTTTTCCTGAGAACTTAGTGTGATACCAACAATGTGGGTTAGTGGAATGATGAGCAGCGGCGGATAAAATGGCTGATCATTTCATGAAATGCCAAATTACGGCAAGTGACTACGGCAGCTATATTTATATTTTGCGAAATCCGTGAAATTGGTTCTTGAAAGCACGAGTGCGAAACAACGGACAACGAATACAGCGAAACTAGCGAATTTCTTTCAGTGAGCCAGCTGCGTGAAATTTGGTTATTAATGAGCCAATCTTCTTTCTAAAATTGGGTTTAAAATAGCCAACGCCTTGTAAATTCATTTTTTCTACTAGCGCCTGACCCGTCTATTTCGCTTTTTAGAGTGGGCTAAAACTCGCGAAATTAGTTTTGTGAGTGAGCCAATCGAGCGAAATCAGTTTTAAACTCCACAAAATTACGTTTTTGAAAGAAGCCAGACCCACGAAACTGCTATTTAGAATGAGCCAATACCCTGGAACTTTTGGTTTTGAGAGCATGAGCGTAGCCAAAGGGGGGCAGTTGCCCTTCTCTAAACTCCAAAGCGCAGATTTAGCGGGGTAGCTGCCCCTCCACCTCGGATACCACAAAAAGGAGTCGAACGGTTGAAATCAAACAGATACGCTAGGTACATTTCGTTCTATCAAACTTTTCTCAGATCCTTACTCAGAAATAAACAATTTCTCGAATTTCGCTCACTAAAACATCAATTACATGACTTTTTTTGTAATGAAAAACAAAGTTCTGTGGGTTGACCTAATTCAAAAGCCACTTTCATGGTTTTTGCACGCTAAAAAACCATTTTCGTAGCTCTGCCCCACTAAAAAATCAATTTCTCAGATTTCGATCACTAAGAAACCAATTTCTCTGGTTTTACTTACCAAAAAATTAGCTTACATTAAAACAAATTCATGGAATTTCACTCTCAAAGAAAACAATTTTGCGGTTTATGTGAATAAAAAGAAATGTTCAAGTGTCGAGCTCTCTAAAAACAAAACAACTTACGATTTTTTGTTACGTTCAAACAAATTTCGCCCAAATTCAGCGACCGCTTCCGTGAATTTTGCCCACTAAAACTTCATTTTAGATGGTTTGCCTGAATGAAAAGCTAATTTCTCTGAGTTCATTCCCTAAAACACCAATTTTCCTGATTTTTGTTGCCTCGAACTAAACATTTTTCCGGATCTGGCTCACTGTAAAATAAATGTCTCATATTTTGTTCGCTGAACGCTGATCAACCAATTTCGGGGATTTTTGTGGCCAGCAAACCAATTTCTGGGCTGGGTGAGCCTTACCTGGCCTGAACCCCCTCTTTGGCCCCGGATTCCGGCAGTAGAGTCGGTCACCCGCCGTTAGCCGCGAATAGTGGCCAGCCGCAGTCGCGCCCGAGAGGAGGTGTGCCTTATGAGCTGGGGATGTTGGCTTGGGCCATGGACCCCGAAACCGCGGACAGGGAACTTTGTTCCTGTCCGGGTTGCCTGAGCAGGGTAGGTGTCCCTTTTTTTTTTAACAAAAAAGGTCTTTAAAATGGAAAATTACAGTGAAAAACAACGTTAATGAATAGTAGGTACTTTGATTTTTTCGCTAGTGATACACAAGCGTAAAAAACCTGGAACTTTCAGTGCCTAATTTGGACAAATTGGATGAAATCAACACCACATAGCGTTAAATGATTGCTTATTCTTAGTTTCAGCCGCGGATCAGAGCTTTTTCCACACCTTATTCGCAGATTAGCGCTTTTTCTCAATTTAAAGCCGCGAATTAGCACTTTTTCTTAATTAACGAATTGGATATTTTCCTCCAATAGCGGATTAGCGTTTTCTTCATTTTAGCTGCGAATTAGTTGGTTTTTTCACTGGTCATGAATTTGCGTTTTTCCATTATTTTAGCCTTAAAGTTGCATTCACCAGAAGGCCGCGAATTGGCATACTCTCAATTTTAACCGCTAGTTAGCGTTTTTCTCCATTATGCTCATGAATTAGCGTATTTTCTCAATTATACCTGGATATTTGAGCTTTTTCTCAATTTCAGCCGCAAATTAGCGTTTTCATTTCAAACGCTCATAGTAATGAATTAGCGTTTTTCTCAATTTTACCGCGAATGTGCGATGTTTCCTAATATTTGTCGAATTGTCGCGAATTAGCGGACTTTTCCACTCTTGACCATTAGCGGCTTTCTTCACTCTTGGCCATTAGGAGCGTCTTTTCTCAATTTTGACTCCTGACTTCTTTGGCTCAGATTCCTTCAACAAGAAAAGCGAATTGGCGTTTACTCAATTTTAGTCGTGAATTTAGCGTTCCGCTAAATTTTGGCCTTGAATCGACCCTTTTTATTCATTTTACCCGTGAATTAGCGCTTTTCTCAATTTTTAACTGTGAATTAGCGCTTTCTCTAGATTTTATTCACGAATTTGAGCCCTGTTGCTCTATATCATCCGCTTATTGTAGTGATTCGTCTACATTTTTAACCCCGAGTCATCCTTTTGTCTCAATTTGAGCCGTAAATTTGGGGTTCTTTTTCTCATTTTAGTTTATAATTAGCGAATTTTTCCCAATTTTAGCCGTGAATTAATTTTTTTTTTCATGTATTTCATGTTGCAACTGCTATAATTATACAAATAAGAAATAAATAACATCTAGCAACTTCGCTTTCACTTTCCACAGTTTGTGGCTTCACTACACTTATAATGTAGCTACCAAGTCAAGGGGTTTGGTCCTTTTTAGCCGTCAAAGGTCTGCTGCAGTATCCAGCGGGGCAAGTGCCTCAACATTAGGGAGTTTGTGGAGCCTTTTTTCGTGCTCATCTGCTCGTTTTTTGTTAGCTTCTGCCATCTTTTCAACTCGCAGGCCACGATGCAGGTCAAGCCCGCGCGCACATACCGGAGGGCGCATTTGTTATCATTCTCAAAACTTTGTTTTGAAAAGTTTGTATGACTTTGACATTGCTTTTCTTTGTGCAGCCCCCAAACCTGACACCCGTAGGCCCAGATCGGCTTCGGTATAGCAGGAGCTTGTTGGGCATCGAGAGCTCAGAATGCTTCCCGAGCAACCAGTACATTTTTCTGAGCTTGGTGTTGATAGTTCCTCTTTTTTCTTTTTGACGTGGGGCTTCCACCGGACCTTAGCATCCAGCGTCATGCCTCGGTACTTCGTCGTATTTGCAAATGATATTATTTTCTCATTTTATTTATATTTTTATATATATATAATATATAATAAATATTTATTATATATATATTTAAATATATATTATATATATATTTTCTCATTTATATTCTCATCCCCCAGCACGGGGGATTGGGCTGGTCTTGCGATTTGAAAGTTTACATGAACAGATTTCTCCTCGTTGAGTTTTATTCTCCACTCAAACGGCCGATTTCCCACTTGAAACTGTCGATGCCGACGTTCAAAACTGTCAAACTAAGGGCCGGTGTGTCCGTGGGGGCTGAGGCGCGGGCGCTGCGTTCCAGTCGCCTGGCACCCACGGGCACTACGGTCGTGGGTTCGATTCCCGCTCTGGTCAACCAACAAACTTTGGCCAGCCTCTGGGTTTTGAGGTCTGCCTTTGTGGTAGGAAAGACGCTATGACAATATGGCGAAAGCCTCCGCCTGGGTCATTCCCCCCTCCCTATTGTAACACCAACACCAAGATGTAATACAAAAAAAAGAAAAAGTCAAACTATAGCCTGTCAAGAAGAACGTGAACTCGCGGCCAGCGCTCTCTCATGCATTCGATTAGTTGCAACTTATCCTCCCTCTACTACTGATTCCAAATTGGTTTTCCCGCTGTATACCAATAAGGATTAAGTGTTATTATCAAAGTTGTATAGATATCAAGTTGCTTCGCTTGTGATAACGCGCGGTTCTCAAGGTCGAAGGGAAAATCGCTCCCGTCAGAGAGGTCTTGCTCCGCTAGCACGTCTATTTTGCAATAGCAGTAAATGAGTTCAAGTGTGTTATTTTACGTTTTTCTTGTTCCAATGGTTAATTAAACACGTAATTTGAGAATTAAAATGAATTGAACGCACATGTAAGAGCTTGGGATGACTAAGTCAGTAATATTGGAGTTGATATTGCAGCACAGAACACGGCTATCTAAAATTGCTAGCATTATTTTTCAAGTGTAAAATGTGATGAACATTACTTCTGAATCAAAATGTTGATAGTTTTGGATATATGACTCATCATTCGTGGGAAGAAAAGAAACACGTTTTTCATCCCGTGGGGCTCGCAGTCCAGCATAAATGCATTTATGCTCGAGCTCGAAAACGTAAGGCCACTACTTCTGCTTAAGTTATTGAAATTCGGGCAATTAAGGGGCCTTATTCTCCAACGAAATGAAAACTTTACTTAGGTAGAAACATTGAAGTCTCATTTATGAAATCTAGGCACGTATTCATAGACATTTCTTAAACTTCTATTTCCCTAAGTTCCTAAAGCGCTAATTCAAAGCTGTAGAAGTAAAAAAAATAAAAAATGCGCCTATAATTGAAAACAAAAAACAAGAAAAAACGCTAGGTAGGGCTGAAATTACGAGTGGGGCTTACAATGGAAAATTCTCTACGGGAATTGCGAAAAACGATAATTCATCAAATTAAGAAAAATTATTAATTATCAGCTACAATTAGTTGAAGTGATGATGAAAAAAATCACTAATAAAATCGCTGCTAAAATTAAGGCAAATCGCGAATGAAATTGACAAAAAGCGCTAATTAGCGGCTAAAATTCAACAAAAGGCTAATTCTCGGCCGAAATTGGTAGGAATCACTAATTAATTTGGGCCTAAAATTATAGTTAAATCGCTAATTCGCGGATGAAGTCTAGAACAAACAAGAATTTGCGGATACACAAATGAAAAGACCGCTATTTTAGTAGGTAGCTAAAATTGAGAGAAACACTAATTCACGGCTAAAATGTAGGAAAACGCTGACTCGCTGGTCAAATTTAGAAAAATGTTAATCCGTGGCCTCTGAAGGGCAGCTTCGGGCTTAAAACTGGGAAAATGCGCTAATCTATAACTAAGAGTGGAGAAAAATTATAATGCAGAGCGAAGATGTTTAAAAAACTGTTGATGTTCTGCCATTATTGAGAAAAATCACGCTGGCACGGCTAAAAATCTAGTTTGTTGCTCAAATTGAGGAAAAGTGCTAATTAGCTGCTAAAAAAGGCAAAACATCACCATAATCAGCAGAAAAAAAACGCTTTCAAGGAATTAAAAACGCTATTTCATAGAGGTGTGACGTGACAGCTTTTGTTGGTCACAGTGACAACTAGCTCTGGTGACTGTGCAGTCACAGTGACAAAAACCAGTGATTTGTCACTTGAGTGACTACTGAGGACCTGTTCACTAATAAAAAAATAAATTTCAACGGGTTTTGTCACTCACAAAACGGATATCGCAAGAGTGATACATAATTCAAATACCGAATTCGCCGTTTTTGCGTCCTAGAATACCATTTTCGCAGACAGGCGCGGATTCAGTATTTGCTCAAGAGAGGTGCTAGAGAAATGGTATGGTTCGATCTACTAAAACTGGTTTGACAGCCTTTTCACTGCCTAAAAATATTTAAAACTAGCTATTTGCACTATAAAAACGGCTAAAGTAACTAAACTCACGCCTAAAAATACAAAACTGTCGATTCGCGTTTTGAAAATGGCTAAAACTGGACTTCACGTGTCCTAAAAATTTGTGGCGACTGGTGAACTTCTGAAAATGCCTAAAAAGATCATGATTACCGCCCGAAAGTAGCTAAATCGACCATTCGTGCGCTAAAATTGATAAGACTGGCCATTCTTGAGCCAAATATGACTATAATGCGCGCTTTTGTCTTGACGGACTAATCAAGCTCTGAAAAAGGCCAAAATGACTTCACGTGCCCTGGAAATGCCTAAAAAAGATTATTCCCTCCCTGAAAATAGTGGTAGAGGTATATTTTTTGGGAAGAGTGATTAGGTAGAGTGATATTTTTTGGGTGGAACCGCAAGTTTCAGGGTAAAATCGTCAGTTTAGAAACGTCTTTTGGATGAAATCGTAAGTTTTGGAATTAAAACAATCAGTTTTGGCGTAAAATGACCAGTTTTGTATTAACGTCATCAGTTATATGAGGCAACACGTCAGCTTTGGCGTGAAATCGTCTGTTTTGGTATAAAATCGTCACTTTTGCGATGAGTTAGTCACTTTTTTTGTGTGTGAAATCACCTGTTTTCAAGACAGAATGGTCTAAATAATCACCCGTTTTGAGGAAAACTTAACTTAAAGTGTGACATTGTCAGTTTTAGAATAAATTATCTAATTTTGAGGGGAAATTGTCGTTTCGGGTGTAAATGGAACAGTAAAGTTTAGTTTTAGGTTAAAATCGCCAGTTTTGTGGTACCATCTTCATTTGGAGGGGGAGGGCAGATCAGCTTCGGCCAGGAATTGTACTTGTTTTTTTACTAAAATCGCCAATTGAAGGATAAAATCGGCAGTTTTTAGTACTGAGTGGTCTGTTAATTGCAATTAAAATCATTCGTTTTTTATCTTTTAGGTTGAACCCGCCATTTTTAGGCGGAATTCACCAGTTTTTGGGGGTAAAGACTTGAATTTTAAAAGTTTTACTGTGAAATTTTTAGTTTACGCGTGAAAACATTGTCTTTGGCGTAGAAACGTCAGTTTTGAAGTAAAACATTCAGTTACACTAGAGTGAAATATTCAGTTTTTTTGTTGAAAAACGTCAGTTTTGAGTTAAAACCCGTTATTGTTTGGTTAAAAAATGTTGAACTTTACGTATCTCAGACAAGATGTTGATGAAAAGTCGGTCACCCTGTATATTTGAATGCCAAGTATCGATTTCCCGGGGAAATCGAATTGTCTGTTAATAGAAAAAGTCTGAATAGAATTGTGAGTTTTTGGATAGAAAATCAGGAATAGAGGGCTAAAACAGATAATTTCCGAACGAAGGTGTAAGTTTTTGATGGATTACGACCTTTTTTTGTGAAAACTCAGTTTCCGGGGAAGAATTTGACGATTTATTGCGCTACCAGTTCTTTTGTTGGGGTCTCTAGTATCCATAACGTCCCTTGGTCAAGGGCTGGCTACGCCTCTGACTAGGAAGGTGTTTTGAAAAAAAAATAAAATTATATTGAAGGTTCAATTCCAAGTCCAAGAAAAAAAGTCAACAGACGAGGGATAGACTTGGGGAGATTGCTCCTGAGTCATTGGGGCGGTTAGATGGCTAGGTGACGGCTCCAATTTTAATTCAAGAGACTCTAGCGCAGTGAAGTGATAAAAGTGACGAATGAAGAGGCGATTATAAGTGAAAAAGAATGTCACCGTTAGAGGGTCGGAACGGTGATTTCAATGTGGTCGTCACCGGAGCCAACAGTGACGGAGTAGTCACAGTGACAAAATCACCGACAGTGAAATCACACCTCACCTCTACTATATTTCACATTTCGCTGCAAAAATTGAGGAACGCGCATAAAGTTCATAAAAAATTCTAATATACGGTTAAAATTGAAACAATAGATAAACCCCAAATTAGCGGCTAAAATGTAGGAAAACGCAAATCCGTGGCCTCTGAAGTCAACTTCTGACTTAAAACTCGGAAAAAGCGCTAATCCATAGCACCAATTTAAAAATAATTTCCTAATTTGCTGCCATTACTGAGAAAAATCACTAATTTTTAAATTGCTAATTTGATTAAAAACGACATTTGCAGTTCAAATCGGGGAAAAGTGTTGATTTCTCTGCTAAAAAGGTAAAACATCCCAAATTTGCAGCAAAAATTGAGGAAAACGCCAATTCAAAGTCACGCACAAGAAAAATCGCTTTTACGGAATGAAAACGCTACGTCGCTGCTAAAATTGACGACGTTCATACTGATTCGCGGAAAAATTGCAGAAAAATATCTAATTCACGGCTAAAATTGAAGAAATTACAATTTTCGGCTGTGGTTGAAAGTACGCCAGTCCGAGGTTTTGTTCGGGGCTAAAACTGAGAAAAACGCTTCCACGGATGAAAGTGAACAAAAAAAAAAATAATGCGGGGCAAAAATGTTCAAAAATCCACTAATTTGCGGTTGATATTGAGAAAAATCACTACTAGCCCGCCTAAAATTCAGAGAAACGATAACTTTTGCCACTTTTTCTCAAATTGGGAACAAGTGGTAATTCGCTGTAAAAAAGGTAAAACATAGCTATAAGTTGCTGCAAAAATTGAGGTAAACTCCAATTTGCGGCAAAAATTGAGGAAAACTCCAATTCGCGGCAAAAATTGAGGAAAACTCCAATTCGCGGCAAAAATTGAGGAAAACTCCAATTCGCGGCAAAAATTGAGGAAAACTCAAATTCGCGGCCAAAATTGAGGCAACTCACTAATTTGTGGATAAATTGTGTAGAAAAAGCTATCATTCGTGGGTAAAATTGAAAGCATACAAATTTTCGACTGTTATTGAAAATACGCAAAGTTGCGGTTCCTGAAGGCAACTTTGTGGCTAAAATTGAGAAAAACCGCGAATTCATGGCAAAATAAGTTAAAAACATCCGCTACTTCCCGACTAAAATTGAGAAAATATCCAATTTGCGACTTAAATTGGGCACAAACTCTAATTGGCGGATAGGATGTATAAATACCTAGAACTCGCGGCTAAATTAAGCGGAAAGCCATAATTTGATGTATTTCTTGCTTATTTAGTGACTCAAGGGGCCTCATAGAGATTTCCGCCCCGGGCCCCGATAGGTGTCGGTCCGCCAGTGTTCAAGATGTCCTCTTCTTGAAAATAAAGGGCACAAACTTTGTCTTTGAGAGTTAAATCCCGTTCGGCTTGTGGGATTGCAGAATTCCATCTATAGTTAGTTGATCCTACGAACATTTTTCATACATCAAAAACGGAAGCATCATAGGCATTAGGGCGGCATGGGCGGTGGGGGTCTGCGGGATAGGGCTTCAGTTTCTATATATTAGACGTCGTCGGTATTATGTACTTCACCTACCTACGAGAAGTTTACGATTTTTCACATGTTGTTTTCTTTGTAAAAATCTAAATAATAAAAAAGTTAATGTTCAACCACCAAACATAAAACTGGCGACGAGGATGCCAACGACAAGGGCAAGACGTCAAGGCGAGCCTTCTTTTTCAGAGAGCGAAAGCCGACATTCGGGTGCACACCAGGGGGCCTATTCTCTAACTCCGAAGCAATAGCTTTTTCGGAGTCATATGTTTTTTTCATTAAGTTTCTTCAAACAAATGAATGAAATAGACACATGGCTGGCGAAAAAAATATTGCTTGTTGTTAGAGAATAGGGCCCCAGGCGATCAATTCTCGCATTGTAACTTGTGAATCCTTCGACCCGAACGGAGACTTTGAGGTATGGTTTATCAAATTCAATTCCGCACTAGCATTAAACGTTGAGCTAGAGGAAACCACAAAGAGAAATCTTCTGGTAAACAGCCTAAGTATACCCGTTCTGAAGATTTTAGTAAATCTTTGTAAACCCAAAACCCTCGACGAATTCAGATATGACGAGTTATGCCAGCTTTTAATATCGTATTATAAACCTACCACTCTAAAAGTAGCGGAAAGAGTCAAATTTTTCTGTCTTAAGCAAAATGGGGAAAGTCTAGTTAGTTTTGCAGACGAATTAAAAACTAAAGTAACTGAATGCGAATTTCCAGCTGATTTTTTTCAAGACGCCATCATTACAGCTTTTATTATGGATATTTCTGACGATAAAATTCTATTACAGTTACTGGACCGTGACTACACCGATTTCACTTCCTTACTTTCCCGGGCTAAAACCCTTGAAACCATATCTTTTACTAATCACCAAGACAGTACTATTTCACTCACAAATCCGACAAAGAAATCAACTTTCTGTTTTTCTTGTGGGGGAAATCACCTTCGAAAAATGTGTAAATTCAGAGATGCAATTTGTTTCAAGTGCTCCAAAAAAGGACACACCTCGAAAGTGTGTAAATCGGCCAGTAGGATCAATGCAACATCCACAAAACCACAAAAAGTGAAGAGGACACTTACAGCAACGACTCGAGTATCCAAACGATAAATAGCCTTCGAATTGGTCATATTGCACCAATTATGATAACGGTTGAAATAAATAGCGTTGTAATAAAAATGCAATTAGAGACGGGCAGTTGTATATCGCTAATTTCACAATAAGTCTGGGAAAAACTCGGGAAATTTCCCTTGGTTTCGGTCGGTAGTACATTTCGTTCGTATACAGGCCACAATATCACACTACTCGGGAAGCAGTCTGTTAAAGTTACCCATGGAAAAGTGACAAAAAATCTGGAAGTCTATGTAGCAGCAGGGCGCCCTCAGCTTCTAATATGACGAGACTGGATTCAAGGGCTCAAACTTGACAACTACCCTATTTCGACATTTCACGACAACAGGATTCAAGGGGTCCAAACGGATAGCAATAAACCTTTGGAAAAATTAATTTCTGAGTTCGCCGATATTTTCGAACCAGGCATTTGTTATTATGCCAAAGCTCAGGCTCATCTATTTTTGAAACCTGACGCAGTTCCTGTTTTCAAAAAAGCTCGCCCAGTTCCTTTTGCTCTTCGGGAAGCAGTTTCCAACGAGCTCAGTCGACTCGTAGCTGAGGGTATTCTAGAACCAGTTGATCATTCTGAATGGGCAACTCCAGTTGTAGTAGTACGAAAACCAAATGGAAAAATTCGTTTATGCGCGGATTTTTCGACTGGTCTAAATGACGCACTCAATGATCAGACGTTTCCTTTACCCACTACTGACGAACTGTTCTGCAGACTACACGGGGGTAAGACATTTTCTACTTTGGACCTTACCAAGGCTTATCTGTCCATTCCAGTAGACGAAGAGACACAAAAGCTACTGGTCATCAACACTCATATGGGTCTTCTAAAATACAAGCGCCTCTGCTTTAAAGTGGCCCCAGCTCCAGCTATTTTCCAAAAAGCCGTGACAAGTCTGATGAATGGCCTTAAAGGCTGTGGATGGTTTTTAGACGATTTCATTATATCAAGTGAAAATGAACACGATCATTTAGCACGTTTGCGGGAGGTCTTTCAGAGAATAAGAGAAGCCGGATTTCGACTAAATAGGGGAAAGTGCAAATTCCTTCAAAATTCTGTTTCTTATTTGGGCCACACAATTTCAGCGGACGGAATTCACACATTCGAAGCCAAGATAACGGCCAAGACATGCCTTACCCAGAGGACAAGAAAACTTTGCAATCCTTTCTTGGATTAGTGACGTATTATTCAAAATTCATACCAAAATTTTCTGAAATTTGCTACCCTTTGAACGTTTTAAGGAGAACAGGTGTGGAGTGGCGGTGGTCAGAAACTTGTGAAAAGGCATTCCTCATGCTTAAAACAGCCCTTATGAATGCTCCTGTACTGACTCATTACAATCCTGACCTTCCCCTGGTTGTTGCGGCAGATGCTTCTTCAGTGGGCGTGGGGTGCTGCCTTTTACAGCGATTCCCAGATTCGACTGAGAAACCTATAATGAACGCCTCCAAAACGCTAACTAAGACGGAACGTGGCTATTCGTAAATTGAGAGAGAAGCACTGGCTATCATTTACGCAGTAAAAAAGTTTCGCCGGTACATTTTGGGGCGAGATTTCATCTTACAAACTGACCATCAGCCACTTCTTGCAATATTCGGCTCTAAGAAAGGGATTCCTGTTATGACTGCTAGCCGTTTGCAGCGATGGGCGCTGTGTTTGATGGGTTATTCGTTCAAAATAGAGTATATTCCCACAAAACTGTTCGGAAAAGCTGATGGATTAAGTCGGCTTCCATCAGGACACGATTTCGGCTTCGAAAAAGATCAAGAAGAAGACCAGGAGATGATTGCTGCTCTTCAACAAAATTCGTGCTCTCGATTACCTGTAACTAGTCAAGAAATCGCCCGGGAAACTGAAAAGGATCAAGAATTACAACAAATTTCATCTTTCGTATTAAACGGCTGGCCTGAAGACATTCCTTCAAACAGGAAAAAAAAAGGCGAGACGTTCACGTCGCGTCAAGATCACTTTATTACGGGACCGGTTTCAGCTGCTGCCAGCCATCTTCAACCATTATAAACAAAAAACAATAAATAATTAGCTAAAAGCCATACCCCTTCAAAAAGCAAAGGCAAGGCTTCCGGAACCGTGAATCAAGAACAAATAAATGGCCTTCAAATTTAAGGCCATTCCATTCAAAAAAAGATGCGTTTACAGTTCAAGATGGTTGCATCTTATTCGGTCTCCGAGTTGTGGTCCCAAACACATTTCGATAATACGTGTTAAAACAGCTGCATAGTACACACTCGGGTATTGTTCGGATGAAAAGTGAAGCGTGGGAGTACGCGTGGTGGCCAAGTATGAATGATGACATCGAAAAATTGGTTAAAAAATGCGATGCATGTAATTCTTTCGCCCGAGAAGAACCAAATAAGTATACATCGAACTGGCCCCAAGAGGATGCTCCATGGACTCGTGTTCATTTGGATTTTGCTGGTCCATTTCTGGGGAAAATGTTTCTTCTCGTGGTTGATGCATTTTCTAAGTGGGTCGAAATAGTTCCGTTGATACGAATCACTAGTGAAAATGCTATAAAAGCTTTAAAAAAACTAATTAGTAGATACGGTTATTTCAAAACCATCGTGACGGACAACGGAGCGGCTTTCATGTCCGAACAGTTCAAACAATTTTGCACGGAGTACGCAACACTTCATATAACGATCCCAGCGTACCATCCGAGTTCTAATGGACAAGTGGAAAAATACGTAGACACATTTAAAAAAGCATTAACGAAAATGAGACATTCTAATAATTCGTCAAAAAGTCTAAAGGAACAAATTCAGGATTTTTTTTTCCGTTACCGGACTACACCACATACAGTCACAAGTAAGACACCAGCCGAGTTATTCTTGGGGAGAAAGTTGAGAACAAGGCTGTCACTTCTTCAGCCAGAGAAGAAACCGTTACAAACGCAAGCACCAAGAAACTTGAAGACTTTCAGCGTGGGAGAACGAGTTTACGCTCGCGATTACCGAAGCAAACAAATTCCCTGGAAGGAAGGAAAGATAACTAAGGTTTCTTGGAAAAAACACCTGGCTGGTGATTCTGACGGAGGGCGGCAGAGAGGTAAAAAAGCATGCGGATCAGCTAGGAAAACGGACTAAAAAAAAAAAAAAAAAAAAAACCTAACTAGAAGGGGAGATATATTATGTACTTCACCTACCTACGAGAAGTTTACGATTTTTCACATGTTGTTTTCTTTGTAAAAATATAAATAATAAAAAAGTTAATGTTCAACCACCAAACATAAAAGTCGGTAGGTAACAAGGGGGGGGGGGGGGAATGGAAGCAAGAACCCAAAAATGAACACAAAATAACATAGATTTTGGTATAGGTGGTCTGAAACAGCAGGTTTGTTCCAACATCCCCTAGAACTATAGTTGAAACACATTCGAAAGAAACCTAGAAATCATTAAAACCAATTTGTTCTACTTGTAATTTGTTCCGGTTAATTTATGTATCATTTCCAGAGGGCAAATGTCCCAGGCAGACGTTCATTTTCGTACTCAGCTCATCATTATCTACCCAGTGAGCTAGTTTCATGACTATGTTCTTCCGGTTGACTGGGACTGTCGCCAGCTCTCGGTCGGGAATTCCTGAGTTATCTTTACTGATCAGGTACTTAAAATGCTCAGATCGAGGTTACATGTTACATACAACAAACCAGACGGACATTTCCTTAGAATGTTTTCTCTACTGACCAGGTACTGGTAATGGCTCGAATCAACCTAAACTTTTTCATACACCCTGAAATTTAATCCCGATCGGTTGAGGGAAACTCGGGAAATCCTACTGACCAGGTACTTACAATCGTCGTTTTGGCCAAAGAGTAAATCGTATGCCAAATTTCAGCTTGATCCGAGCATTTCAAGTGTCCGGTCAGTAGAGAAAACCCTGGTCAGTAAATTAGACGCTCCCGGATTTTCCCGAGTTTGCCGCAACCGATTGAGATCAAATTTTAGGGCGAGTCGTATTGACCCACGCCGTAAGTTGTTTGCGAAATTTCAGCTCGTACCGTGCATTGTAAGTACCCGGTCAGTAGAGATAACTCTGGGTGAGTAAATTAGGCACTCGCCTCTCCGTCTAACATGATGTGACAGGCCGTGCTTAGAAAGTGGTATTTCAGAAAATGAGCTCACAGTGACTTTTAATTCACACAATCATGTCAACAAATTGCCTTGACATTTAAAAAAAGTTTTAAAAATCACTGAGGGATTTTAGTGCGTGTCACTGTCACGTGCCGGTATAAGTTGGTCCCTAGAAATTGTGAGAATAACATTTTTATTTTTGCCGAACAAAATTGTCACGTCTCTATTTTCACTTTTCGTGAATCAAGCTTAAACTGTTTACCGACAATTCCAACGTTTCCTAGCTAGAAGAAATTTGAAAAACCTTACTTTGTTTGGTAACCGAGTGGACTTTATAAGTATTATGCGATTTTATGCAAATGGGCAAAAATAAAAAATAAAAAAATTATTTAAAAAAAAGGTAAAAAAGTTAAAGGAATAGGAGAAAGGGAAATGTTCACCTTTTTGGGCAAAACGGCCACGAAGTTCTCGACTCGAGATTTTCACAAAATTGTTGAGGCGAAAAAGCGAAAACGAAAACGTTCACACGCGACAACGACAAACTTCTCAAACGTGAGTGTGTGGAGGAGAGGGAGGAATCAATTTTCAAGATGGGATCAACAGGCGGGAAAAATGAGAAGAAGGGTGAAAACTATAATGGAAGGGGAAAAACCCCGCGAAGTATATAAGTATTTTTGAATACGCAACATTCCCCCCACCTTGAAGCATATGATTCAACTGCACAAAAGAGCATTGTAGAATTATATAATGTTAAGATAAGAAATGGGGATAAGTTAAAAAATGAAAATTAAAAAATTAAAAATATGAAAAACCATCATGATATCTCGTTTTAAAAATAAAAAAAGTAAAAAAAATAAGATAAAAAAAAGTGTCGAAAGATTAGCAGCTAATTGTCGAGAGGCAGTGGTACTAATTTGACCACAGGACGCTTTAGTTCCGTAAACCCAAGTACGGAATCGACGTAATGAGGGATGCGTACCCTTGCGACGCGTACCTGGTTTTTTAAGTCAGGGTAAACATCAACGATCCGTCCAACTGGCCAAGTGGTGGGCTCCTTTCATCTTTTAGTAGCACTAATGTTCCGATTTCCAAGGGGGCCGTGGATTTTTTCCATTTTGGGCGATTTTGCAGAAAAGCTAGGTATTCTTTCTTCCATCTGGTCCAGAATACCTGTTGTAGGTGATGCACGAGCTCCCACCTCTTGATTTTATTTTTGGGCTCTTCATCCGAAATTGGGAATGGGATCCCAATCAGAGGCCCTTGAGTCAAGAAATGACCTGGCGTTAAAATTTCGAAATCGTTGGGGTCACACGAAAGAGGAGTGAGAGGTCGCGAGTTGAGAATGGCTTCTACTCTAGCGAGGACAGTCGTCATTTCCTCATACGTGACGATGATGCTACCAAGAATTCGGTGTAGTTGGAGTTTTACTGTCTTTACTAAGGCTTCCCAATAGCCTCCAAAATGAGGAGATGCAGGAGGATTAAAATGCCACGAGATTCCTAAAGAACTGATTTTGTTGAAGTGTAAGTTCGATGACCTCAGATTGGACCAAAAATGGTTTAGTTCTTTGTCGGCTTTTACAAAGTTACCTCCGTTATCGGAGTATAGGTCGGTACACAGACCTCGACGGGACAAAAAACGATCAAGGGCCGCCAGGAATTGTTCTGCTGACAATGAGGACATGAGTTCTAAGTGGCAGGCCTTCGTGTTCATGCATATGAAGACACAAACGTATGACTTGGACACAGGGGCTTTTCGGAGAAGTGCTGACTTCGTTGATAATGGCCCGAGACAGTCAACACCAGGGGGCCTATTCTCTAACAAGAAGTAATATTTTTTTCGCCAGCCATGTGTCTATTTCATTAATTTGTTCGAAGAAAATGAATGAAATAAACATATGACTTCCAAAAAGCTATTGCTTCGGAGTTAGAGAATAGGCCCCCTGTTTTCAAAAAGGCTTTTAATGGCATCCCGTCAGAAGGGGGGTTAATCCGAGATGTCGGAAGATCCCCCATTTGGGGAGCACAAGGCATTGGAGGCCTAGCTTTAAAGCAAGGAATGCATTTTCTAAGTAATGATCTGATTCGTCGTCGCGCCGCCAAAATCCAGAATTTTTGGGACACTGTTGCCATCAGAGTAGCAGCGCCAGGATGGCCGAACTGATTATGAAAAAACATGATTAGCATGTCAGAAAAGGCATGTCGACTTGGAAGAAGAATCGGATGACGCGCGCCGGGGGACATCTTGGCTGCGGTTAGACGGCCTCCAACTCTTAGAATGTTCTTCTCGTCGACAAAAGGAGCGAGACCTAAGAGTGATTTCGACACGGGTTTTCCATCTTTTAAGGCTTTGATGTCGGGTGAGAACTTTTCATTTTGAACGTGACGTATTAACAAATCCATCGCCTTCGCTAACTCCGTAGTAGAAAGATGACCACTATCTCGACGATCGCTGGGTGTTAGGAAACGAAGGCAATAGGCCACGACACGCTGTAGTTTCAGAAGAGTAGAGAAACGACTAATCAGAACGTCTAATACATGAGGAACAACCTCAGCGACGAAAGTATGAACCTGCGCTGATTTTTCCTCCAGTTCCTCTACTGAAAATGAGGGCTTGTTGAGGATTTGGCTTGGCCAACTGGATTCATCGAGGGAGACCCAGGGTGGTCCTTTCCACCACAAGTGGTGTGATACCAGAGCATTAGGCAATAAGCCTCGTGAGGCGCAGTCGGCTGGATTTTCTTCCGTTGGTACATGGAACCACTGTTGTGGGTCCGAAGCCTGCTGAATGGCATCTACACGATTGGCTACGAATGTCTGCCATCTACAAGGATTAGCCTTGATCCAGTGAAGGACTATAGTAGAGTCGGTCCAATAAAAAATTCGGGAAATATTCACATGACCCTCAAAAATGCGTAAGATGGACTGAACTAGAGTGACCAGCAGAAGGGCTGCGTTCAACTCAAGCCGAGGTAAAGTTATTTTTCTTTTGGAAGGGGCTACGCGGGTTTTTGATGCCAATAAAAACGAACGGGACGACGACGATGACCGACAGATTACATAGCAGACGGCAGCATAAGCCGTTGTGGAGGCGTCTGAAAACCCATGTAGATCGAAAGTTACGCCACTGCCGGGCATACTGAAACAACGAGGTATTTCTAATCCTTCGAAAGAGAAAAAATCGTTTTGTAAAGCAATCCACGGTTGAAGGAGGTCTGGAGGAAGTTCCTCGTCCCAGTCCAAGCCACGGCACCACAAATCCTTCAAAAGTAACTTGGCTACTAGAATGCTGGGACCCAAGAGACCGAGAGGATCGAACAGTTTCGCGGTAAAGGAGAGAACTTCTCTCTTCGTTTTGGCGTTCTCCAGGGCGGCAATTTTGAAAGTAAATTTGTCTTCTTTCGGGCACCAATGAAGGCCGAGAACCTTTAAAAAATGGGTTTCCTTGTCAAAAGAGATGAGACACGACTCGTCACAATCAGGATCATTCAAAAGTTCGGGGGCATTTGAGGCCCATTTTCTCATAACAAATCCACCCTTATCGAGAAGCTGGACGAGTTCTTCGTGTGTTTTTTGTGCCTCGGGGACAGAGGAACACGAGAGGACACAATCATCAACGTACGTGTTGAACTTCAAAGCTTTGGCGGCGTTCGAGTAAAGGTGTTCTTCATCATCACACAATTGGTGAAGCGAACGAATTGCCAAGAAGGGCGAACAGTTTAATCCAAACGTCACGACATTTAAATTATAAGTTTCAAGTGGGTCGCTTTCGGAAAAACGCCAGAAGATTTTTTGGTACTTTCGATGTTCCGGTAACACCGAAACTTGACAGTACATCCTTTTGATGTCACCGATGAGAACGACGGCGTCCTTGCGGAACAAAATGAGTACAGCAAAAATGTCCCGTTGTAATTTGGGGCCTGGAATCAAGCAGTCGTTAAGAGACCGACCATTCGAGGTTTTGCAAGAGGCGTCGTACACGATTCGAACTTTAGTAGTGGAGCTCTCCGTTTTTATTACCCCATGATGAGGGATGTAGTAGCCGTCCCCGTCATCCTCGCATTTTTGCATGTAACCCTCCCTGACGTACTCCTCCATGCTTTTATTATACTCAGCGCGGAGTTGTGGTTGTTTTATTAAACGACCTTCAAGCCCGAGAAAGCGTCGCAGGGCAGTTAATTTGGAGTCGCCCAGTTTGGGTTCTCCGGGACCAAAAATTAGGGGTACACAATACCGACCATTTTCGTCTCGTTGAAAATATTCTTGGAATATTTTTTCGGCGTATTCGGCGTCAGGATCCCTAGGAATCTGAGACGGCACCTTTTCCAATTCCCAAAACGATTCGACTAAATCGTTCAAAGAGGCTGTAGTGCAGAAATTCACGATGCTGTTAGCTGAATCTTCCCGTTCCGAAGGACACAGAGCAATCGGCCCCATTGTCACCCACCCGAGAAGTGTTTCAAATGCCGAGGGCATACCAGGAGGCCCGTCTCTTTTTTGCCCAGTCAAAAGGCTGGGGAATAAGTCGGCTCCGATAAGAAAATCGATGTCACCCGGAGTTCCGAAAGAGGGGTCGGCAAGCGTAATACCTTTTAGATGAGACCATAAATTAGGCGACAACACTTTGGATGGAGAACGATCAATTATTTTATTCAAAATCAAAGCGGTGGTGGCGAATTGAGGACAGTTTCTGCCGAAGGGAGAGAATTTTAAACTCACCGCTTCTTGAATTTGGCCAACAGACGTTTGGGCTAGTCCGTAAACCGGCGTATTTGTGCGGAATCGTGAAAGGTTTAAGCGCGAGGCCAATTTCGACGTTACGAACGAGCATTGACTAGCTGAGTCGAGAATACCCCGAGCCAGAAGATTGGAACCATCCGCTCCCTGGACCGAAACCAAAACTGTAGCTAGTAGCACGGCAGACGGTTCAAAATGGTTCAATTGAGGGTATGACATGAGACTGGTCGCGCCTTGAGCTTCCCGAAGAGGGGGTTTTATCGGAGGATCGGAACAAGCAGTGTTCCGCTCGGAGCTCCTAAAACACAGCAGCGAATGGTGGCTAGAATTGCAAGTTTCACACGAGCTTTTGGACTTGCAATTTTTGGAAATGTGGTTTGCTCCAAGACACAACGCACACCCTTTTTTCTCCCTAATTAGAGAATAGCGCTCCTTCGGTTGTAGTGCGAGAAAAAGCTGACAAGTGCTCAGCGCATGATTTTTGCCACAGAGTAGACATAACGAGAGGGATGGTTTTGTAGTGGTGGCCAAAGACACTTTTCTGGGTTGACTATTCATTAATCCCCTTTTTCCCCCAGCAGTGGGGTCAGATGGCGGAAGAAGAGTCCCACAATGACGTGCAGCTTTCAACGATTGTACCCGTCGGTGTAAAAAATCCATGAGGGACTCATACGTGGGACGATTGTTGGCATTGGTCATTTCGAATTGTTCCCTGGTTACCCCATCGACTTTACGCAAAATCAGGGACGTAAGAATGAAGTCCCAATGCTCAGTGGGATATTTCAGCGCCTTTAGAGCTTCAATACTCGTGGACATGGTCGTAACGAGACCTGAGAGTTCGTCGACATTTTTCGAAATGGGCTTATAGTCCAAAATTGCGTTCAGGTAGCACAGTGCTACGCTTCGCGAGTCGTCGTAGAATTTCAACAGGATATTCCAGGCAACGGCGAAATTACAACCTTCGAATGACAGCGTCTGAATTTTTCTCAACGGTTCACCTTTCAGGCACGCTCGGAGATATTGGAGTTTATTAACGTCGGATAACGCCGTCTCAGAAACAACAAGGGATTCAAAAGTGGACTTGAATTCCAGCCAAGCATGATTGCTGCCGTCGAAAGTGATCAGAGGGATCACTGGCAGTGCGGGGTTCCTGAATCTAGGAACCTCAGACGGAACGGATCGAGTAGTATTAACCGGTTCTTGGTCAGATTGAGCATTTGTACCGATTGGCTCACAAAGGACTTCATCCCGCTCTTCAGATTTAACAGAAGCCATCGACTGCGTCGGTTTCAAAGGGAACGGGGCCTGAGGAGGTGAGGATGAGCGAGAGGAAGTTCTCGAATGGCATCTGGTTTTAAGTTTAGCCATTAAAGAATAAGAACCGGCGTTTAGCTCTCTCAAATATTCAATTATTAGAATTTCTGGATAATCCTCAGGGAATTCATCTTCAGAAAGAAGATCATAAAGACTTTCTTGGAATTTGGGCAACTTGCCCACGATATCTTTAGCTTCCAGAGTCTCAGCAGCCGACATGTGGTCGAGCTGCTCCAATTGACCTAGGCGGGACAACGTCAATTTTGTAACGGTACAAACCTTTTTAAATTTTGAAGTCATCTCGAAATGAGTGCGATAATGAACACGAAAACTCGAACGATACTATCCAATTTAAAACTAGAGTTAAACGAATACTACCCTCTAATAAAACAGGCAAAAGGCCACTAATCAAAATTATTATTTTTTTTTTTTTTAAATGAAAAATAAAGAAGTTAAGCGAAATGAACTTTCAAATTAAAATTACGGGAAGGTTCTAACTGGTTAAACAGAGCAAACCGCTCACACAAATAATCAAAAGCTTAAAGAAAGCCCAGAGAGCAACAACGGTTAGAACAAAAAAACTATAATCCGCCAAAAATAAGGGGCGCGTATTACTACTTAACCTTAACCTTCTAGTCTTGAACCATGTGCTTCAAAAAAGGTACGAAAAATAGTAAAATTTCGAATTATTGCAATTGGCAATTAAAATGATCCATAAAAGATCCGGAACGGTTGGACCAGAAATGTTTGGTAACCGAGTGGACTGTATAAGTATTATGCGATTTTATGCAAATGGGCAAAAATAAAAAATAAAAAAATTATTTAAAAAAAAGGTAAAAAAAGTTAAAGGAATAGGAGAAAGGGAAATGTTCACATTTTTGGGCAAATCGGCCACGAAGTTCTCGACTCGAGATTTTCACAAAATTGTTGAGGCGAAAAAGCGAAAACGAAAACGTTCACACGCGACAACGACAAACTTCTCAAACGTGAGTGTGTGGAGGAGAGGGAGGAATCAATTTTCAAGATGGGATCAACAGGCGGGAAAAATGAGAAGAAGGGTGAAAACTATAATGGAAGGGGAAAAACCCCGCGAAGTATATAAGTATTTTTGAATACGCAACATACTTTTGGTATTTTGAAGAGAGGGGTGCTGCTTTTATTTTCCTCCTTCAGTAATTTCCTGTTATTATGGTACCCAGTTGTACACTGAGGTACACTGCAGGTCATATTTCTATGAAATACAGAAGTGTCTTTTTCTTTTTTCCAGACAGATTATTATAAGTTACTTTTGATTGTGACACTTTGCCAGTTGTTTTTGTAGACCACTGCGCGACGTTTCGTTGGATTAATTTCCAATGTCTTCCGAAGCGTCGTGTAGTGGTCTACAAAAAACGGTCAAAATTAAAAATGACATTAGGGTTATTCATGAGAAATTCTAAACCGTGTACGTATGCTAAATTCCGAACAGATAGGTGTATTCCATCTGTGAGGTGTGGCAGGATATGATCCATTTTCTTTAGTTTTTAATTAAGTAGAATGGTGCTGTTCGCGAGATTGACGTAATTCATAGAAACAGAGAAATTGGACATAAAAATACGAAATTACAGGATTGTTAATTGTTATTAAACTTTTAACAATAAAATTGAGCGGAGTTAGGAGCTACTCACCATGGGGGGGGGGGAACAATTAGGTAAAAGAGGGTAATCGAAGGGATAGGAGGATTATCATAAAAGGACGTACCTCACGATTTCAACCGATGCCGAGCAGAAGATTTTCGCTACGTCCGGACAAGTGGTCTTTCTTGGACGGCGGAGAGGACACCACAACTTAATCGTAGCCGGCTTTCTTTTTCACGTGCACACACGACACGGTTACATAGTACCCAACATGACTTAAAACTTAACGTCGAATGAATGATGAACGTTTTTTTTTTTTTTTTTTTTTTTCCGAGCGGGAAAAGTTCGGCCACACTCGTTAGTCGTTCGGTTTTTGGGTCCTATAGGAAGGGGAAGAGAACGATGAACATGAGGGGGAAAGCGGAGGATGCAAAAAGACAAGAAGCATAAAAAAGTAAAAACAAACAAAACTGAACATCCCCACCCCCCTGAACAACATAAGTTCAGCACATCAAACTTTAGGATCGTCCTCCACAGGTAGAGGAACGATTTTGACCGCCGGGCGACATTATTCACGGACGGCTCTTCTTCCGTTCTCAAATGTAACAGTACGAACAGTCACCACTCGAACATGGCCACCCTTTCCAGGGTGTATGCTAATGATGCGTCCTGTTGGCCAAGCAAGTGGAGGCGCATTATCTTCCTTGAGAAGGACTAACATTCCTGGTTCCAGAGGGGGAGAGGGTTTTAGCCACTTTGAACGAGATTGGAGGAGATTCAAATATTCGCGCCGCCATCTGGACCAGAAGGTGTTTTGCAGATGCTGAACTAACTTCAAGCGTTTGAGGTTATTGACTGGTGCCCCTTCCCGAACCGGAAATGGAATAGCCACGAGGGGACCTTGAGTCAAGAAATGCCCTGGAGTAAGCGTGTCAAGGTCACTAGGGTCCGCGCTTAATGGGGTCAATGGACGTGAATTTAAACAACCTTCAATACGAGTAAGAACCGTGGTCATTTCCTCATAAGTAAGAGAGACGTTTCCGAGAATTCTATTCATTTGAAGTTTCACTGACTTAACTAAACTCTCCCATAGCCCACCAAAGTGAGGCGCTGAAGGTGGAATGAATTTCCATTCGATACCTTTGGAAAGAAACGTATTTAGGAATTCGTTGTCTCGTTGTAGCTCAATCCAGAATTTCCGCAACTCTTTATTGGCACCGACAAAATTTGTGCCGTTGTCGGAATGAAGAGACACACACAATCCACGACGCGAAATAAATCTGTCAAGGGTGGCTAAAAACGCTTCACTGCTCAGCGATGTCATGATTTCTAGATGGCAGGCCTTGGTAGCCATGCACACGAATACGCAAACCCAGGACTTCATAATTGTTGCCTTACGCAAAGAAGAAGATTTGATCGAAATAGGACCGAGGCAATCTAATCCTGTTTCCAAAAAGGCTTTTCTGGGAGAGGCACCGGAAGGTGCATTAACACGAGAGGGGGGTAAGTTCCCCATGCGCGGTGGTTCCGGTACTCTAGGACGAGCTTTAAAGCACTGTAGGCAGCGAAAACAAACACTTCGCACACAACGACGTCCGGAGACAATCCAAAACTGGCGCGAAATCATAGCCATCAAATTTGACGGGCCAGGGTGTCCAAATTGAACGTGGTAGAAGGAAATGATCAGATCAGAAAGGACCGATCTACCGGGTAACAAAATGGGCTGTTTAACCGTTTGCTGCAGATTTGCAGCTTCCAGGCGACCACCAACACGAAGTACTCCGTCGTCATCTAAAAACGGAACTAACCGCATCAGCGTTTTTGGCAACTGTTTGCCTGCCTTCAAATTACTTATTTCTTGCCCAAAAGCCTCGGATTGTGTAAATTTAATCCAGAAATTGAGAGCTTGCCGCATTTCGGCAGTTTTCAAAGGGCCAACTAGCCTAACGGACTTTTTTTTACAAAACCGAATTACGTAACACGTGACCTTTTGCAATTTCAGCAGATCCGAGAAACGACTCAAAAGGGAAGACAAGAATTCTTTCTCTGTATGAGTGTGGAAGACTCTTTGAAGAGGGGGTTTTTCCTCCGATACCTTAGGATCAAAGACAGGAATAGTGGACGGCTGAAACTCAACCCACGCTCCAGGTTCCTTTAACCAAGCTGGGCCAGACCACCACAACGAAAATGATAATAAACTAGAGGGCAATAGACCCCTACTGGCGCAATCCGCTGGGTTTGTCGGAGAGGGCACATACTTCCAGCTGGATGTTATCGTCAATTGCTGGATCAAATCCACTCTATTTCCGACAAAAGTCTGCCATTTAGTCGGGCAAGAATTTATCCAATGCAAAACTATCATTGAATCAGTCCACAGGAAATACTGATCAAAAATAATGTGGCCTTCAAAGATTTGGCGAACAGCACTGAATAATTGTGCCAACAACAACGCACCAGACAGCTCCAAGCGAGGAAGCGACAACTTTCTTTTTTCTGGGACGATTCGAGTCTTTGATGTGAGCAAAAAGGTTCTCGTTTCATCATTCGACCGGGTGACTAAATAAATCACCGCAGCGTAGGCTACTTCGGAGCTATCACAGAACCCATGAAGTTCAAATCTGGGACTTCGTTCTGACGAACGAAAAGATCGAGGAATACGCACTTTACTGAATTCTTGGAACTCTGATTCCAATTGGGACCATTGAGCTAAAAGGTCTGGGGGGAGTGCATCATCCCAATCTAAATTCCTACTCCAGATTTGTTTCAGTAAACGTTTTGCCAGTAATATACTAGGCGACAAATATCCCAAAGGATCAAAGATTTTGGCAATATGGGAAAGAACGCCCCGTTTTGTGGGTGTACTCGATTCTGCAGAAACAAGGAATGTAAATGTGTCATCATCGGGTTGCCAGTGGACACCTAAAACTTTACGAAAGTTACTACACTTGTCAAAAGACATTACATCAAGTGGCGGTTTGTCTTCAGGGCTAACGTGAGCCAGGACTTCAGGTCGATTCGAGAGCCATTTTCGCATGTGGAAATGACCTCTTTTTAGGAGTAAATCGATCTCTTTCTGTAAGGCTGTTGCTTGCTCCACATTTTCACACGAATAAATGAGGTCATCGACGTACGTGTAATTACGTAAAACGTCAGATGCGAGGGGAAAATTATCCTTTTCGTCATCACACAATTTGTGCAATGTCCGAATAGCGAGATACGGTGAACATGACATGCCAAAAACAACTGTCTGAAGGGCGTAGGTTTCGATCGGTTCGTCTTCTGACGAACGCCAAAATATTCGTTGATATTTCAAGTGTTGTGGATTGACCCTAATTTGGCAGAACATTTTTTTAATGTCGCCCGTCAAGACCACAGGATTTTGCCGAAATAATAAAAGGATCGAGGCTATCTCTTTTTGAAGTTTTGGTCCGGTCAGTAAGCAATCGTTCAATGAACGGTTGTTGGTAGTCCGACAGCTGGCGTCGAACACAACTCTCACTTTCGTGGTATCGCTATCCAGCTTAACTACGGCGTGATGGGGTATAAAATAGCCATCACGATCTTCGCAGTCGGAAATCTTGACCATATAACCAGCTTCAATATTGTCAGCCATACACTGCTTATAATCAGAATGCAACTGAGGATTCTCACGAAATCGTTTTTCCAAAGCCTTAAAACGGCGGAGGGCGATCGACTTCGATTCACCTAACTGGGGTTCACCTGGCTGAAATAATAATGGAACGACGTATTGTCCACTCGGTTCCTTTTGAACTGACTAAATGAAAACTCGTTCGCTAAATGCCGAATTTGGGTCTATTCGCGTGCTTTGGGGTACCTTTTCAAGCGACCAAAAGGATGATACCATGTCTTCCAATGATGAGGAGGAGGAGACAAACAGAGAAGTAACTTCCGGAGGGGGGGGGGATTACATATCATTGTGGACAGGGCCAGTCAAAACCCAACCAAGAAGCGTTTCCAGAGCGACGGGACTACCTTCCCTTCCAACACGCTTGCGACCAGTGACCAAGTGAGGGTAAAGATCCGCACCAATCAAAATATTGACGTCTCCCGGAATGCCAAACGACGGGTCGGCCAACGGCAACAACCTGACGTGGTCCCACAATTGTGATTCCAAATGAGCCGAGGGAAGAGACCCACTGATATCTTTGATGCAAAGTGCTTGAATAGAAAATGAGGGTGAATCGGACACAGCGGGAGTGAATCGAAGGTGAACTCTCTTGTTTATGCTGCACACGTCAGACTTTGCTAAACCCTGAATGGAAAAGTGAGACTTCTCTACTTTTAAACCTGCTCGTGCGACAAATGAGTCATTTACGAACGACGACTGACTACCGGAATCTAGCACGCAACGTGCTAAATGAGTAGAACCATCCGGAGCCTTGACATGCACCATAGCGGTGGCTAACAAAACGGTGCTGGGGTGACGTGTCCTAAACGAGGCCAAACCTAAAAGAGGTTGAGGGTTACCTTTTGGCCCAGCATCGGGTTTCATCTCACCAAAATGAAGGAGAGTGTGGTGTTTCCCTGAGCAAGTTCCACATTTTTGTTTGCTCTTACAGTTGCGCGAAACATGGTCCGCTGCTAAACAAATGGCACAGTGTCTTTTGGTTCGCACAGCTGAAAAGCGACCTTTAGGATCCAAAGACAAAAAATTCTTACATGAGCTGGATGCATGTGCGAGATCGCAAACAGCGCAGTTGCGCTCATGAACATGAGGGGGAAAGCGGAGGATGCAAAAAGACAAGAAGCATAAAAAAGTAAAAACAAACAAAACTGAACAAGAATTTATGTCGATAGCATAATTACGTTGAACTTCTGAGAACAAAAGGGGTATTCATGAAAAATGCTCAACTTTGTATTTGTTATACTTAGATTTATGCTAAATGCTGAACTGATTGGTGAAGTCCATAGAAACGAGAAATTGGACAACAAAAATACGAAATAACAAAGGGTTTACGTCGATAGATATGGGTATTCATTACAAACTCCAACGTCGTATTCGTTATATTATGCTATAAATGCTGAACAGATGGGTGTAGTCAGGGGCGTAGCCAGCCCTTGATCTAGGGGTGAGCAGCTTCAATGAGGACAATGCCATTCAGATATACCATTGCCTTTCTACAGGTGTAGGTAGATCGGGAACTGGATACTGGAAATCGTCAATTTATGATCATCAGATACTGAATTTGCTCAGGGACAGTCACTATCCCTCGAAAAACTAAATCTCTGGTGGAAAACTGTCACCTCACACTACACTCATAAACACACTAACCTCATAAAATTGAAAATTTACCCATAGAATTGACAATTTCAAACAAAATCGGCCACTTCCGCTAAAAATAGTTAAAGCCCAAATAAATGTTAGCTAGTTACTGTAGGTACATAATTATTAATAATGATCACCGAAAGGACAATTGCCGCTCGAGTCATAAGGCAGAATTAGTACAGAAATTGAGGGACCAAAAATAAAACTGAGGATAAATTATAATTTCCTCATGAAATTAACCATTTCTGCTTCCAATTGACATTTGTTCATGAAATTGACAACCACCCTTAAAAATGGCAGTTTCCTCATAAAATTTTACACCTTTCTTTAAAAAACTAACAGTTTCCTCATAAGATTGAAAATGTTCCCATAAAATTTAAATCATTTCCATAAACTTGACTATTATCTTATAATACCTACTGCCATATTTCATAGAAAATTGACAATTTCTGCTTCCTCGTGATACCGACAATTTCCTCATAAAATTAATAATTATTCGTAGAAACGATTTCTTCTTGAAAGTCACAATTTCCAAATCAAACTGACAACTTCTGTAAAGAATTGAAAATTCGCCTAAAAAATGGCAATTTCATCATGAAGAACATGGAAGTAAAATGGCAATTTCCTTATGAAACTGACACCTTTTAAACCGATAATTTCATTTGCGAGAATCAACCTCACATTAACTTATTCGTCGTGAAACTGACAAGTTTTTTCAATGAAATGGACAATTTCATTATAAAATTGCCCTTGGTGAAGCGTTTATGATGCGTGACTTTTCGCGTAAATTTTGCCCAAGGAGTTGGCTTTTCGCGTATAAATTTCTCGGATTTGGCTCAATGAACAACCAATTTCGGGGATTTTTGAGGCCGGCAAACCATAATTTCACCAGGCGACTCAATTCAGACACCGATCCTCGCTTGGATTACCCAGCGAAATTGGTTTGCAGGCAACGAAAATTCCAGAAATTGGTTGTTCAGCGAGAAATATCTAAGAAATGTATTTTAAAATGAGCCAGATCCGGGAAAATGTTTTTCTTTTTCGAGAAAAATTCGTGAGTATTCTAAAGAGCCAAATCTTGCAAAAATGTTTTTTTTGTTTTTTGTGCGAAAAATAAGCGAAATCGTTAACTGAAGTAATCCGTCCCGAAAAATTGTTTGTCAGCATCGACAAATAGCAAGATTTGTTTCATTAGAACATTTATTATTATTATTACTAGAAGAAAAAATATGTTTTTTCGGAGAGAAATATCCTCAAAAATTGGTTTTAAGACAGCGAAATCAGAGGAATTTGTTGAATTAGGCCACCCCGCGAAATTTTGTTTTCATTAAAAAAAAAAAAAAAAAAAGTATAATTGGTGTTTTCGTGAGCGAAATTCGAGAAATTGGTTTATTGCTGAGCCAGGATCTGAGAAAATTTTCATGGAACAAAATGTACCTGCTGGATTTTAAATGTTTGAATCCTTTTCGGGGGTATCTGGGGGTGGGCAGCTGCCCCACTAAATCTGCGCTTTTGAGTTTAGGGGAGGGCAACTGCCCACCCCTGTCCCCCTCTGGCTACGCCCATAGGTGTAGAAGCGGAGGAACTGAACAACAAAAATGCGAGATAACAGGGTTTACGTCGATAACATACGTTAAACTTCTGAGCATGAATACCCCTTATGTAATATGAAAATTCAGCATGGGGTGCTACCGTGCTACGCTAAAAATGTTACAGATGGTCCCCAGCGACGTCTGAACGTATTCTGAAGAGAAACCAAATTAAAATCATGAGTCAAAATTGTTTCCGCATTTGAGATCTTAACCTAAAATATGAACATTATGATCGATAAATTCAAGAAATGTGACCATCTGGTCATTATAGCAACTACCCTAGTTGCTGTGAAAAAATATCCGAGCTCGAGGGAGAGCAGAACTTGTGCATTCGTGCTGGAATGCACCATTAAGTAATGCTCTGTTTGTATCTTGGAAAGTAAAGAAGAACCCAGGACAAGCTAAGCTGCCCGAATGAAACATTTTTTATGTAGGCAAGCAATTTACAAAGAACTGACTGAGTAAAACCATCAAACTGTCGTCATAAAGATATAAGAGGTCAAAATAAGGCTAAAAAGGTATGTATGTACATCAAAACATCAATAAACTGGGAAGAAATGATTGGTTAGTACACGCATGCAATTTCGGATAGCATGGAAGACAAAGTGAGCGTTCTGAATTTTTTTTATTTTGCCGCTTTGCTGATCTTCGAGCGTTGTGGCTTTGGCTTTGCTGGTGTTACAAATCTTTTTTGCGGCGAAATCGCCACATTTGGCGGAATCTTTGGGAGAGGTGGTAGGGAGGCCGATTGGGCCATCGAGGACTCACGTAGAGCTGATAGTGTTGCGCCAAGGGACGCGAGTGACTCACGGCCGGCTCTAAGCTCTTCAGCATTCCGAATAGTCCCAGCCAATTCCAAAAATTCCTTGCTAAGTTTATCGATTTCTTCGCTGAGGCTGACGTTGTTTGACGCAGGTTTATTGATGATTTCCCGGAGAATTGCTTCCTTCACGTTTTCTCCTGTCTTAGGGTTGTCAGTGGTGAGAAAATCGTCACTCGCCATTTCTATAATTATGGAAGGTCCATCACGGCTGCTGGGTGTGTCATTAGCACAATCTGCGCACACCTTATGGATATGTTTGCACATATTTGCACGGATTGCACTATCCATACAAGTGCATACAAACGAATGAGCACAAGCATCGCACCATCCGCATTTGAGATAGCACTTCGCACAGGAATTATTAATTTTCAACACATTGTAGCACTCATGATGGGAGCTAGAGCTAACAGTCCATTCATTGGCGTCGATTTGCCTTGCTATCATTTTACCACTTTCTCTCCTATAGACTCCATGTCTGTGACGGAGTATCTGTAATTTCTTGGACAGTTTTCCCTTATAGGATGAAATGAGCTCGTCGTAGAACTTGTCGCTAATAAAGTTCTGTAACGCATGGAGAGCTTTGTCGAGACGTTTAGTTTTTTTCCCCTTCAGGTACAAGTATTTGAACACTCCGTGCATGCGTTCAATGTGGGTGTTCGTATTTACCCCCGCAGGAATTCTGTGACAATACGCCCAATTTTCTGTATTGCAACTATAGTAATCGCGCAAATATTCCCCGAACGCTCGGGCATAGTCGTTGGCCAGTAATTCGTTGATGAGGTTCTTGAACTTGAGGAAAAAAGATTCAATAGTGCGTTCCAGCTGGACAGCTTTGACCTGCTGGTACACCGCCCTTTTTTCGATTTTGTTCAGATTTTTTCTCCATGCTCTATTAACATGCCAAGCACAGAACAGACGAAGACTTGGTTGGCCCAAAACTCGCACCCACGCTTGATAGTAAATTTCTGTGATGTCCGTCATGAATATACGGCACTTCATTTTTTCTCCACAATACTCACGAATGTAGTTGAAGAAAAGTGTCATCGTTTCAATATCTGAGCGACTGCTGAACATGGTAGCAACTGGAAACCCCTCTTTTCGGTCGTTCAGTACTAAAATGGTAGTCATTTCAAAGCCGTATCCGTTGGTTCCATGAGTTCCATCAACGCAAACTACGTTAGATCCATGTTGTCTGAACATTTCCAACTGTCCCTCGCTCATGAGAATTAAAATGAAGTCATCGGGTTGAATATGTGGATGTTGAGGGTCAATGACTCCATTAAATTTGTGGTAGCGAACCCAGGGCTTCTCTGAAGTTAGATTTAGAGTGACCCATGCTTCTACACGGCGTCGTTTGAATGACGAATAACGTCTTTATGCACGCCGAATTCCTTTGCGATGTTGTGCAAATCTTTGCGGGTCAATAGCAAGCTTCTTTGAAGTTGAAGTTCACTACCCTGCTTCCCTTTCTCCCTTTCAGAAGCTAAAATTTCTTCAAGCGGTATTTTCATGCGCATTTTAACGGCAAGGGACTTTCGATAACTTTTGCTTAATGATAGTCGAGCGACTTCAAAGTCATGACCAACGTGCGTGCTTGAATACACAACTTCAATCTTCTTGCTTTCAAGAGTGGTTACTTTAATGTACGCAGGACAACATGCTTCAATTCTTGGCGTACTGAGTAGAAATGGAAGCCTCTTGCGGGATCCCAGAGGAATAGATCGGGATGCACCACTTCTAAAACAATGATACGTAACGGTTTTTTTTGCCGCTGCTTAGTTTTTTCCAGCCCCTCTTTGCTGAATAACAACACACCGAAGATTTCTCTATTTCAGCTTTCCACTTCAAAAAACTTTCTTCGTTGTCGAAAGAAAGAATAGTTTTTTTTTTTTTAAGATCTCATGGTCTCGAGACAAGTGATTTTCAATGCCAGGCCTGTCACGGCGCTTATTTGAACAAAGTGGGCACTGCAAGCCTCCATTTTCTTTCGGTTCGCCCAAGTGGTGAGTCTTTATGTGGAACGCCAAGGAAGATTTTCGATCAAAGCTTTGTTTACAGTAAAAACAAGTATAACAATCTGTCAAATAGAAATTAAAATTATGTACCTACTACCATTTGTCCCCTAAAGGGCCAGTCTTGAACGATTTGCCTTCAAAAGTGATACCTGGCTTACCTTATTTGCGCCGTTTTCTTGATGGCATCTCTTTTTGTGCCTACTGAGGTTGTAATTGTCTCTGGCTTTGTGCCCACAAAAACATACGAACGTCATTGAAATAATCCAGTGGAAACCGGCAGTCTTAAAACCGTTAAAAACACTCAATCGACAAATACGCGTTATGATTTGTTAACAAGCGCCCGCCAGTCCTTTGGGGAAAAGTAATCGTTCAACATGGGGCCGCTAGGGCGCTCTTGGAATCCCTCCACGGGTGCTTCTCACAGACTCAAGTAGAGGTGTAGCCGGTTAGCTACACCTTGGATGTACTGTTGGCGCTACTGACCTCAGCTGATCTTGAAGCAGTCAATTGTTGACCTGGTTGTTCCGAGTCTTCGTGAAAGCTGCGCTGGCGTGGAAAATCATCTGATTTCATTCGATTTATCAAAATTCGTCCGTTCCATCGTTTCACAAGTGCTACACTTTTGAAGAAAATCGTCTGGTTTCATTGAATTTTTCAAAATAAGTCATTGAGATCACATGGTTTTCTACACTAGTGCAGCACTAGCAAACCAATGAAACGGGCCTAATCTAGTGTCTATTAAACCGCCTTCATATGCAAGCTTTAAAAAGCTGAGCTGCGGGCTTCAGCCAATCATGGTGCTCCGCGCTGTGTACTCGGAGCGCTCTGAATGGTTGAAGCCCACAGCAGGTTTATGACTTTTAACAGTTTTAACAGAAGAAACTGCCTCGCTTTTTTTTTTAAAACCTATTTTCAAATGAATAAATCAAGGTCTAAATTATTACGTAGGTATACATATTACGACTTTCGGGCTTGTCCCTGTGGATGATGGTAAGCTGAGAAAGTAAGAAGAAGGAAAACAAGAAATAATATATGATGAAGAAGAAGTATAGGCATGTGAGAAAAAGTTCTGGCCCAAAAAAGCAATAAGAACGTAATAGTATTAGCATTGACAAGGGTGTTCACCCAGGTAGTGCGCGCTAAAGAGTAAAAACACAAAGAAAAAGCTACTCATCCGCTCCTGACGTTTTTATTATTTGGTCGAGGTGTCTCTTCCTCGGTTTAGCGAACCCCAACGGCTTCACCAAATACGTATAGTCGCCAAGAACTTCTTCTACTTCGGCCTTGACCCATTTCCGTTTGTCCGCATTCTCTCGGTAGTCTCGTACATAGACGGTCTCGCCCTTTTCGAAATGCACCATTCGACCTTTTCGTTTATTAGCGCCATCTTCCCCCTTGAGTTTTTCTTCCTTAAAATCTCTCCGCAAAATGTCTAGCCTGGTCCTCAATTCTCTTCCGAACATGAGTTTTGCCGGCGATTCCCCCGTCGTACAGTGCATCGACGTCCTGTAATGAAACAAATACCTATCTTGACATCGCCGCATCAATACTCGCCTCACAATTCGAATCTCGCAAAAATTTTTAAATTCCGTTTTTGAAACTTTTAACACTGTTTTCTGCGGCGCCATTACTTGCCGGATGAAAAGGAGGAACTCGCACATGATGAACAGCATTCGATTTACAAAATTCAGCGAATTTCGCTGAAGAAAACTGCGGTCCGTTGTCCGAAACCACAACCTTTGGAAGTCCGAACCGCGAAAATACATCTCTCAGTTTATTTAGCGTGGCCGATGTGTCTGTTCTCTTATTCATATTATACACTTCTACCCATTTGCTGAAAGCATCTGTGATAATTAAGAACATCTTCTTATTTAGTGGTCCGAAAAAGTCCACGTGCACCTGTTCAAAAGGAACCGTAGCACTCGACCAGGGTTTTGGCACGGCTTTTGCTGGCTCTGCCCGTTGCTCCATGCAAATCGGACAACTCTTAACATACTTCTCAATTGCTTCATCTAGTGACGGCCACCAGAAATACGACCTTGCCTTGTTCTTCATCTTCATCACACCTTGATGAGCGAGATGAAGTTCCTTTAAAAGTCTTTCTCGAAAAATACCCGGCATCAATATCCGGTACCCCCACATGAGGACCCCTTTTTCAATATTTAATTCCGACCTTCTTCTGAAGTAGGGCTCGATGCGTTTGTCAACCTGTTCAGGCCAACCGTCCCTTACAAAAAGAAAAACTTTACTTAATTCGCTATCTTTCCTGGTTGCCTTTGATATTTCTTTTAAATCAATAGCCAATACATCGTCTAGTAAATTCAAATCAGAGCCGTCTTCATTTTCAAAGTCATCTTCCTTAGTATTCGGCAGCCGAGAAAGTCCATCAGCTGCGTTATTCAAGCTCTTCAAGTACTTCAACTCGTAATCAAATCCAGAAATAAACAGCGCCCATCGCTGTAGCCTGCCAGCTGCCATTTCAGGAACGCCTTTGTTCTCCCCGAAAAGAGCCAACAAGGGCTTGTGATCCGAAAAAAGTATGAATTTTCTACCGATCAAGTAGTGATAGAATTTTTTTACTCCCAATATAACGCCAAAGCTTCTTTATGAATGACCGAATATTTCCTCTCCGCACTGTTTAAACTACGAGAAGCAAAGCATATTGGCCTATTTGAGCCGTCTTCCATTTCAAGCATTAACACAGCTCCTAAACCAGTTTTTGATGCATCGCAAATTAACTTGACCGGTTTTTTTGGATCGAAATGCACTAAAACTTGGTGGCTTAGCACTTCTTCTTTTGCTTTATTAAACGCCTTTTCACATTTATCGGACCAGTCGAATTTCACACCTTTTTGAAGTAAGCAGTACAAAGGTTGCAAAATATCAGACAAATTTCTCACAAATCTTCCGTAGAAGTTAACAAATCCCGTGAAAGCTCGAACCTCACTAACATTTTTAGGCCTTGGCATTGTACGGACTGCCTCAGTTTTCGTTTCGTCCTTTGAAATGCCCTCCCTAGTAATTTTGTGGCCCAAATACGCGATTTCTTTTTTGAAAAATTCACACTTCTTAAAATTTAGCCGAAAACCCGCTTCACTCAGACGTTGCAGAACCATTCTTAAGTTGGAAAAATGTTCGTCTCTAGTGCGTCCAGTTACGATTAAATCGTCTAAAAAGTTGCGAACCCCTGGAACGCCCTGTATACATTTCTCCACGACCCTTTGAAAAATTGCTACAGCTGGCTTGGTACCAAATGGAAGTCTATTCACTTTGTAAACCTCTCGATGAGTTGACCATGCCAACAGCAACTTGCTGTCATCGTCAAGTTCTAAATGGTTATACGCTTGACGCAAATCCAGTTTAGTGAATTGTTGACCACCTTGCAAATTAAACCACAGGTCTTCCACGTGAGGTAACGGATACTGTACGTCTTCTAGGTACTTGTTAACAGTTAACTTGTAGTTTGCACACAACCGTATTGACTTGCCATCCGACTTTAGCACAGGCACCAGAGGTGTACCCCAGGGGCTATAATTAACTTTTTCAATCATCCCCTCGGCTTCCAAACGGTCAAGTTCATCATCTACCAGTTTCTTAAAAGCAAACGGAATTTGACGGGGCTTCAAGAACTTAGGCTTAGCTTCGCTGCTCACTTTCAATTGAATTTTTTCATACTTGTACAAGCCTACTCCATCTTGAAAAACGCTAGCAAACTCCCGTGACAAACTCGCCTGCAACCGCTCATTTTCCGTCTCTGTCTGTACTTCCGCTATGTTAAAGACGTCGTTATCAAATTCTTTCAACCAGTCTCTACCCAATAGAAGTTTGGAGCTTTTCGGTACGACGTATAAATGACCGTAACGCATCTTCCCTTTCCACTCGACCTGGACCGACAGCTCACCTACCGGCCTCACTATCTCTCCCGAAAAGCTCTTCAATTTAATTGTCGATGGAGACAATGATAAGAACGAAAGTTTCTTTTTATAAACTTGGAAAGGTAAAATCGAAACCCCTGCACCTGTATCTACTTCCATTTCGAAAGGAATTTTGTTGATCAACACGCGAGCGGTAATTGGGCTGACTGAGTTTAACCCTTCTAATGAACGCATGTCGACTAAATTTGTCTCCTCTTCATCGACACACGCTTCAGTCTCATTAACAGAGGTTTTGGACTTGCAAACTACTGCCAAATGACCCTGTTTCTTGCATTTTCTGCATCGGTAACTCTTATAGCGATAATCAGAAAAAGAATGGTTACCTTTGCCACGCAAGTAGCAAGTTAGTGCCCTCAGTGACTTGAAAGACGCCGGCGCCTGATTCTCTCACCGTTTGCACTGGCCGACGCTTTTCATTCGATTCTTTCTTCAAAGCCAGCTCGTAGAGTTCCAACAAACTTTTTTCCTTTGGATCCTCCTCGCACAGTCTATCTAAAATTGATGACTGGATCATGCCACAAACGAACTTTTCTTTTAACGCAAAATCTAATTGCCCTCCAAATTTGCACTCTGCCGCGCCCTTCCTTACCCGTACGAACCACTGAGCCACTGGTTCGTCTATTTCTTGATTCATTCGATATAATTCAATGCGCTTCCTGAAAACAGAAACGGTTAGCGAAAACTGCCGCGACATAATTGAGCATATTTCATCGAATGTTTTTTGTGATGGAAGCTCCGGATCACACAAATTACGTAAATACTCATAAGCTTCGGTCCCCATGACCGTGATTAAAACCGATATCTTCCTCTCTTCTTCTACTGCATTTACTATGAAAAATTCCTTTAACCTCTCTTCATAAATCTTCCAGTCATCTCCATTTATTGAAAACTCCGGTAAACTTCCAAGATTTAACGATCGGAAAGTAAATACTGTGGTGATGTCCGGAGAAGTCATGCTATTAGGAGACAGCATCCTTGCCGCAGCCGCTCTCTTCTTTGGCTTCATCCTCGTCGTCAAAATGTTATGTCCTAAAATAAGAACAACTTTGTACGAACGAAAACTAAGAAAAACTGACTCTTATTTTTTTTAATAATCATGTTATGAAAAGATCAAAATCTAGTATTCAACAGTTTTCTACACTAGTGCAGCACTAGCAAACCAATGAAACGGGCCTAATCTAGTGTCTATTAAACCGCCTTCATATGCAAGCTTTAAAAAGCTGAGCTGGGGGCTTCAGCCAATCATGGTGCCCCGCGCTGTGTACTCGGAGCGCTCTGAATGGTTGAAGCCCACAGCAGGTTTATGACTTTTAACAGTTTTAACAGAAGAAACTGCCTCGCTTTTTTTTTTAAAACCTATTTTCAAATGAATAAATTAAGGTATAAATTATTACGTAGGTATACATATTACGACTTTCGGGCTTGTCCCTGTGGATGATGGTAAGCTGAGAAAGTAAGAAGAAGGAAAACAAGAAATAATATATGATGAAGAAGAAGTATAGGCATGTGAGAAAAAGTTCTGGCCCAAAAAAGCAATAAGAACGTAATAGTATTAGCATTGACAAGGGTGTTCACCCAGGTAGTGCGCGCTAAAGAGTAAAAACACAATTTTTTCATTGCGCGCTAAGTGCACGCGCGCTAACGGCACGTAGTCACACGTAAAAGCGATGGTTGATAGGATGAGGGGGCAGCTATTTCTACATTTTATTACCGCATTAAAAAAATCAAAGATTTCACCAACTCTTATTTTGATGTAACCATCGAGACACTCTGAACGGCTGCTGAGAGAACAATATGGCTTGTATTGTATATAATTATGAACTCGTCTCGCCGATTGCCCCTCCCCTTCACCGACTCCTTTCTACTACTTCAACTCATTAATCTTTTGTTTGTGCTTATACACCTACACTTTTACACCTACGCTGTTGTTTTCGCTCTCTCTTTGTTTTGGGTGCAGCTCAAACAGAAGGAAAACGTCCCAAAGCGAAAGGTGAAAAAAATGCGCGGTTAGACGTCCCCGCGCATTTCCAAAAATACAAATCTCTGACACATGAAATTGAATGTTTCCAAAGGATAAATAATGACAAAAGACCTGTGAAGAGAAAGTCCTATTGTATCCCTGCTCCCCCACCTCTAACTTCCAAAACTTGAACTGTTTTATTTTTAAAATAAAAAAACATCGAACAGTGTGACGAGGGGCTTCCTGGAAGTCCATCGGTCCCACGCCACCTCTCAATGTTCAATGTACTTTTTACGCTGTTAATTAAAAAACAAATCCCGCTCACTTCGTAATTACCAGGAACAAAGGTGGCAACCTTGATAATTAAATAGCTTGTAAATAGTCTTGATTGAGTAGGGCAAGGGGACGGGGCGAGGAGTGACATCCATCATAATCAAGGCGCTTTAAACCTTATTTAAAAAGATAACTTGTTTTCGATTAAAATTTCGACGTTTGCGGATTTTTTTTTTCACTGTGCAAAAATATCGCTTTTATTCTGATTTATTTACTACATTTTCGAGTTTACTCTGATCGGTTTTAACGGTGGCGAGGGCGGCTTCGATAGGTGCGGGGGCGGCTACCTCTTTGACGGTGTCTTCGTTGATTTTGTCTGTCGGTTGATTCCTGTCCAGAAAAGGCTCGTTAAGGACGGGTCGAATTTAAGACGACGAAAGACGAAAAAATTACTTGACTGCGACGGTTTCTTTGGCGAGAGTTTTTTTGTTGATTTTAACGGCGGGCTTCGGCGTTGTGAACAGGTTCCACCAAAGTGGTTTTTTCTGTGGTTTTTTAGTGGTCGTCGGTGGTTCAGGCGTGGTCGTGGTCGTGGTTGAGGAATAGTGATGATACGGGGGGTGTTCAGGGGTTGAATAATAGTAGTGATGGGTTGGTTCAGTGGTAGTGGTCGATGGATGAGTGTAGTAGTAGTAGTGAGTGGGTTTGGGCTTGGTCGTTGTGGTGGTGTAGTGGTAGTGATGGTGATTGTAGTGGTTCGTAGGTTTGTGCTCCTCCTAATAGGCAAAAAAAAATGTTATAAGGGTTCATTACCCGAAAAAACAAAATTCCTGTCCTTACGTGAATATCGTAATCTTCCCCCTCGTCCACCTCCTCTTCCTCTTCCTCCTCCTCTTGAGGCACCTCAGTCGTCGTCGTCGTCGGCTTTGGCTTCTTTTTATCCTTATCGCAAAAAAACCTCGACGCAAAATCCGGGCTGGCCAACACAGTTATCGGCATGAAAAGCGGCTGAGATGATGCCCCGAGTTTCGAATTTGTAGACACGCCCTGCAACAGGCTCGTCAGCAACGACCCAAGGACGTTGTTGTTCCTGTCGACAACGGCGGCTGACGTTGACACCGGTTGACGCTGTTGATACAAAATCTCCGCGATCTGAGACGCCAATTCTCGAGTCGTTAAATCGATTTCCACCCCTCTCGTCGACGCAACAACCATCAGGGCGAAAAGACTGAAGACCGTTAGACATCTCTACAGAAGCGAGGGGGAGAAGGGGACGTATTAAAAAAACTAAAAGAAAGGTGTGAATGCTTAATGATATACACGGATATAAACAAACGCCGTGCACGTTGTTAGAGTGTTTTCTGATGCGATTATAATTAACGCCTCTTTAAACCGAGTCTTGAAGAAGTTTTAATTGCCTCTTTCCTGATAACTCCTACGTATTTTGTCTCCGACAATCAAAGGCTTAAAAACCGAAATTTAAATAGCCGGAATCGTAGTCACTAATTACAGAGCTCCGAACTGGATAAACTCGTACATTTTACCGCACAATTACCATATCATTTCCATTCAAAACAAAAAAATTCAATGTTCACAGTAAAAACCATCGCGTTTTCTTTACAACCGTGCTAATTCAATAATCATTCACTTAAAATGAATGGGAAAATTAGAGGTAGGGGAGATAAATTAGACATTTACAGCCTTCTTTATAACGTTATTAACAGATTTTATTGCACCTTTGATTTAGGTAGAATAACTTTATATTTTTATTGCTCTGAAATGATCCTAGCGTTTCCTCTTTTTTAGACCTGCCAGAGGAGGAGTCTTCACACACAAAGCTATATAGCGTTTTAGCAGTCTGTTTATTTTCCCGTTATTATTATAATCCCGAGGAATTCGCGATTTTCTCTTTTTGTTTTAACCGCGAATTAGCTCTTTTCTTAATTTTAGCCGTGAATCAGCGTTTTGTCTTAATTCTTGGCCGCTAATTTGAGCTCTTCCTAAATTTCAGCTTTTAAAAGCTCCACAATTCGTGGCTTAGAATTTTAGCAGCGAATAAGCGCTTTTTCTTGGGTGAGACGAGATGAATTTGACTTTGACAGCTAAAATTTATGATCACACGGCTGTGAAATTCGTTCTCATCTCGTCTTACACGTGTTTCACTTTTCTCTTACAACCCCCCAGTTTGATGGGCTAACTAACCAAAGTTACCAAGCCTATGGAGCAGTGCCAGCTTTAAGTGGGGGGGGGGGGCAAGCCGGGCGATCGACCGGCGGGGGAGCCGTGCCGTTCCCTACGGGACGCGCCAAGCCCATATAAGGGATCCAAGTTGCCTTCAGATGCCACGGATTGGCTGTATTTTCAATTACAGCCGATTTTTTTTTTTTTTTTTTTTGCCGTGAATTTACAGGTTCTTCTACACTTTACCCGCGAATTAGTCATTTTCCTCAATTTTAGCCGCGAATTACCATTTTCTCCTAATTTTAGCGACGAATTTTTCACCTTTTCAGCAGCGAATTAGCACTTTTTCTCACTATGAGCTGCAAATTAGCGATTGTCTTTATCTCAGCCGCGCTAATTAGTGATTTTTTCTCAATATTGGCCGCAAATTGGCCGTGCTTAAACTATTTTTGTCCCGCATTACCAAAAATTTTCTCATTTTTAGCTGAGGATTAGCGCTTTTTCACCGTTTTAACCCTGAAGTTTTGCTTTCAAAAGCCACGGATTTGTGTTTCCATAGTTATTAGCCGTGAATCGGCGTTTTATTGAATATTAGCCGTGATTTAACGTTTTTCTCCATTTTAGTTATGAATTAGCCGATGTTTTTCATTCTTATCCGCGAATTATTGTTTTTTTTTGTAGGCTTTATCCATGAATTAGCGTTTTTTCCCAACTTCATCCATGAATTAGTGATTTTCCTCAATTTTAACCGCGAATTACCATTTTCTCCTCATTTTAGCGACGAATTTTTCACCTTTCCAGCAGCGAATTAGCACTTTTTCTCACTATGAGCTACAAATTAGCGATTGTCTTTATCTCAGCCGCGCTAATTAGTGATTTTTTCTCAATATTGGCCGCAAATTGGCCGTGCTTAAACTATTTTTGCCCCGCACTACCAAACATTTTCTCATTTTTAGCTGAGGATTAGCGCTTTTTCACAGTTTTAAGCCCAAAATTTTGCTTTCAAAAGCCACGGATTTGTGTTATCATAGTTATTAGCTTCGAATCAGGAGTTTATTTAATATTAGCCGTGATTTAACGTTTTTCTCCATTTTAGTTATGAATTAGCCGATGTTTTTCATTCTTATCCGCAAATTAATGTTTTTTTGTAGGCTTTATCCGTGAATTAGCGTTTTTCCCCAACTTCATCCATGAATTAGTGATTTTACTCAATTTTAACCGCGAATTACCATTTTCTCCTCATTTTAGCGGCGAATTTTTCACCTTTTCAGTAGGGAATTAGCATTTTTTCTCACTATGAGCTGCAAATTAGCGTTTTTCTTCATCTCAGCACAGTTTTTCTCATCTCAACATTGGTCGCAAATTGGCCGTGCTTGAACTATTTTTGCCTGGCATTATAATTTTTTTTTTCTCTCTCTCTCTCATTTTTAGCTGAGGATTAGCGCTTTTTCACAGTTTTGTGATTTGTGTTTTCATAATTTTTAGCCGCGAATCAGCGTTTTACTGAATATTGGCCGTGAATTAGGGCTTTTCTCGATTTGTGTTATGAATCAGCCGATGTTTTTCATTCGTATCCGCAAATTAATGTTTTTTTTTATCGATTTTACCTGCGAATTAGCGTTTTCCCCAATTTCATCGGTGAATCAGCGATTTTTCTCAATTTTAGCCTTGAATTAATTAGCGATTCGTTTCAGTTGAGTCCTCGAATTATTAGGATTGTCCCAATTTTAGCTGATAACTAGCGCTTTATGTCAATTTCACTATCGAATTAGCGAGTTTTCTCAATTTTTTAGCGTTTATCCTAATTTTAACCATTCATCTAAATTTCAGTAAATTAGCGTTTTTCGTAAATTTAACAATGAATTAGCGGCTTTTCTTTTTTGTATCCGCCAATGGGCGATTTTTTGAAATTTCAGTTACGAATTTGCCATTTTTCTCAATTTTAGCATCGAATTAGAGGTTTTTTCCTTTTCTTAGCTTTTTTTTTCCTTTTTTGCGCTTGAAAAAAGCAAAAACCGGAGCACGTATCAATTTTTTCCTGTAATTTAACCATAATGTGGCGAATCAGCGATTTCTTATCAATTTTGGTCGGAAAGTTTCATCGAAACACAGCGAATGCACTATTTTTCACATTTTAGCCACGAATATTAGCGCTTTCCCCCAACTTTGTTCTGTACTTGCCTCTAGAACAGCACGTCGGCGTCGTGCGTCTCATCTTATCTTTATTCGCTCAAGAACCTAACAAAACTGGGAATAATAAGCGTGTTTTCCCTATTTTAACCGCAAAGTTACCCCCAGAAGTCGGGAATTCTTTCAATTTGAGCCTTTCACGCCTTTAGCTAGCGCTTTTGTGGGCTAAATCGAATATTTAGCTACAATCTTCGTTGATTTTCTTGCCGGCCCGGGACGAATGGACTGAGAATATCGTCGAAAGGAGTCAATATCGCCATTGCCTCAGTGTACGCTATACTGATTCGCGGATGGAAGTGAAAAAAAGGCTGAATGAAGTCTAAAATTAAGACAAATACTTAGCTATTTCGTGGCTGAAGTTTCCCTAAAGCTTCCGCGGATAAAGAGTAGAAAAAGCGCTAATTAGTGGCTAAAAGTATGGAAGCGACAATTTTCGGCTTCTGAAGGCAAAGTCGTGGTTCAAACTGAGAAAAAGCGCTAATTCATAGCTAAAAGCAAAAAAAAAAATCGCTAAATGTGCTAATTCATAAAGAAATTGGGGAAATCGCTCATTAGAGGGTGAAATCAGAAAAAAAAAAAACACGAGTTCACTGCAAAAATTCAGAAAAATCCCTAATTCGCGGCTTAAATGAAGATAAATCACTATAATTCGTGCCTAATTCATCGATAAAATTGAGAAGAACCTTTAAAAGTGAAGAAAAAACGCTAATTAGCAGTTGAAATGGAGAAAACGTCAATTCGCGCCTTCTGAAGGTAACTTTGTGCCAGAAAGTGAAAAAAAAAATAAAAAAATATCGCTAGTCAGCGGCCAAATTCAGAGAAAGCGTTAAGATAATTTGCGGCGAAAATTGAGAAACAACTTTTATTCGCATGGCTGAAATGTGGAAACATGTTTAATTAGCGGATAAAATTAGGAAAAACGCTAATTTGCGGCTGAAATCAAAATAAATGGCTAAATTGGGTGGATACTTTCGTGAAAAATTGCTAATTCACAGAAAAAATGAGAAAATGAAGCTGTAGCCTGAGGTTTCTGGAGGCGATTTCGCGACCAATTATATAAAAAAGCGCTAAAATGTATGGCGAAAATGGAGATAAATCGCTAACTCGCGGCCAAAATGAAGAAAAATCGCAAATTCGCGGCCAAAATTGTGACAAATAGCTAATTCACCGATGAAATTGAGAAATAGCGTTGAAGTGAGGAGAAAACGCTAAATCGCGGTTGAAATGGTGAAAACGTCAATTCACGCCTTCGCGTTAGATAATTTGCGGCGAAAATTGGGGAAGAACGCTTATTCCCGTGGCTGAAATGTGGAAAAATATTTAATTACTAGATAAAATGAGAAAAAGCGCTGATTTCCGGCTCAAAAATCAAAATAAATGGCTAATTGGGTGGATAATTTGAGAAAATTTGCTAATTCACAAAAAATTGAGAAAATGGAAAAATTTCCGGAGGCAATTTCATGGCTAATTTACGGCAACTATGGAGAAAAATTGCTAACTCGCGGCCAAAATGAAGACAAATCGCAAATTCACGGCTAAAATTGTGACAATCAGCCAATTCTCCGATGAAATTGAGAAGAAACGCTAAAGTGTTGAAAAATACGCTAATTTGCGGTCAACATGGAGTAAACGCCAAATCGCTGGGTATTCTGTGTACGGTGACTTCATGGGGCCGCTGGTGAAAGATTCTCCCGGGGGGCGCCAAATGTTCAAGGCCGGCACTGCTAGAGGGAGTCCCGGGGGATACCCAAAATCTCAAGTTAAGCGCAAAAAGTGAATAATTTTTCCAGGGGGGACATTGTCATTTGTAGGACAGAAAACCCTGACTAGAAGGATGTAACGACAGTTTCCCAGCAGATATTTTATTTTTTGGTGGATAACGAACTTTTCTGTGCAATTTCAAATTCAGGGGATAAGCTCTGATTTCATAAACTACCAGTTTCTCAGTTGCTACTAGGGGCTCATCACAGAATATTTAAGCCTGAAACAGGCAACGGTGCGACCCTGTGAAACCCTATAAAATGAATGAATTGACACGTACAGTTATAGGCTCTGGGCTATGGGCTAGACGAATGATTACAGAACAAAAGCTCATGGAGTGGGGCGGTGGAGAACACCGTTCCAATTCGTTTGAGACAAATTCTAGTCGTTTAAAAACGGGGCAATCAAAATATAAATCACGTCAGAAGCTACAAACCCGAATTCCTACGCGCTATCTCTTTAAAAATGCGTTTCTTTACTTAAATAGACCTTGAAGTTGTACAAATTTTGTTTGCCCAAGCGACTTTGCTAACGGTTTGCAAATATTTTAACAAAAAATAAAATGAAGTCACGGCTCGCAATGAACAAATCGCGGGGGAAAAAAAAAAAAAAAAAAACGTGACGCGCTTTCAGCGTGCAATCCAGCAGTATGAGTAAACTACGTTCTAAAAAGTTGAGTTTATGATTGTGTTTTGTAAATGTGGAATGGATTTATATAAAGAGAGAAAAATGTCCGTACATTTAATGGAATGTCATTTGTCTTACGAAAAAAAATATATATAAAAATAAAATTACATCACCAGCAACACTATTTCATTGCCTCCTCAATTTTCGCGGTACTTAATAGTCGCCCTTGGCCTGACAGCAATGGATTCAATATTTTGAATAACGCGAAAATAAGAAACAGCAATAATTCAATCGTGACTCAATTTTGAAACGGTGAAAAACTTGTTCTTGCTATTGGGATTCCATTCGCCTGCCCCAGTTTCGATGAGAGCTGTGGCGAATTTTCAGGAATGCTTCGCGGGCATACAAAATTAGGATTGCACGTGACGTTACTAACAAACGTACATTTAAAAAAAAAAAAGCTAAAAATGGCTATGCGAACGGCCTCTGGCGTTAAAGACTTAAGCGCAGCTCAATAAGGACGGTAAAAACGGACTTTTTTTTTCTTTGTAAATCTGTGTAAGTTTTGATTTAAAGCCAGTAGAGAGAGTGATCGCTACAAAAAGGAAAATTATTCAACCTGAAATTCTTAATTTAGTGACTAGAATAATAAAATGAAATAAATAAATACCGTGATTCCATCCATGATTACACGTACATTAACCAGTGACAAATAATCGGTAATTAGAGAAGGACAACCGTTTATATAGTAGCCTTTTTCGCGTTTAATTGTGGAGCGTCATTAAGGGTACTCATAATGGTCGATACCGTACTAACAGTTTGCTTTTTTTCACTTTCTTTTCGAAAAAAAAAAATATTGTTTTATTACAGCGAGTCTCAATCGATTTGAACGCCAAAGCCTGCATAGCAGGAACGAACTTTAAAAACTAGCGTGTGTTGGTATGTCTTCCATGCTATGTGAAGGAATTCAAATGCGTAGATATTTCGTTAAAAACTGTAGCAAAAAAAAGTATCCGCTGCGTAGGCGGGTAATCTCGTGTGTGAGACCCTTCTATTAAATTCCTTCTGAAAAAGGATTTCCAGTGATTGTTTGAAATTCCATTTGGAGCACTTTAGAGGCCCTTTTCGTTGAAAATCTGAATTGTAAAGGTTTGTAATGAGATTTTGGGTGAATCAGGGGTGAATGGTGAAGGGGCGGCATTGAGCTTCAGCGGCTTTCAGCTGTAAATATGTTAACGATATGCGTCGTCGTGAATGAGAGCCATTCGCTTCCCGTATACTCAAAACTCAGCATCGCAGCCTATAAGATCAGAACATGTTGAAATTTTGTATCGAATGGCGATCTTTTAGCAACTTTATAGAGCACCCATATCCTTTTATAACCGACAAATAACATCATTAGTACAGAAAAGTGCCTCAGTTGAGCGAGAACCCCCCCCCCCCAGCTTCATACCATCACTATCTGGCTTTTTCGCTCGTAAACGTGATTGGTTCTCGAGTCAACTTGGAATCTCATCCATATGAAAAAAGCTGCACGCCTTTGCGCTGCCTTGGGGAGCCCAGAAATCCATCGCAGACCAGGCCGCGTTCACCGCAAGAGGTCTCAAAAACAATTGTTTTAGCATTCGTCTCTTTACATAGGCTTTCTGACCGAAAAGTGGGAACAAATCGCCCCCCCCCTCCCTTATGACCGCTAATGGCTCTCGTTAATTTTATCCCTTAAAATTGGATTTTAAAGGTGTGAAATCCGTGAAGTGAGCTTTTTTAGGGACCCAGTTTCTCGAACGAAGTGTACAGTTTATAGGACGAAATTGATATTTTCCAGGACAAAATTGATAGTTTCTAGGACAAAATGCTACAGGCTCCATGCCAACTTTTTCACTGGAATAATCAGTTTCCAGGACACTTAGAAGAAATAAAATTGACAGTACTGTAGGAGAGAATTGATTGTTTGACAGGTGTGAACGCCGAAATTGACTGTTTCGAGGGTGGAATGGACTGTTTCCAGGACGGAATTAACAGTTTATTCAACGAAATTGACAGTTCTTAAGACGAAATTAACAGTTCCAACGACGAAATTGACATTTGTAGAACGAAATTGACAGTTGCTAATAGAAAGTTTACAAAAGACAGTTTTTATGACGAAATTGAAGTTTTTATAACGAAATTTAATTTTTAATGACGAAATTTGCGTGAAGTTTGCGCGGAACAATGACTCGTTGTGGGATGCAACCCGCAGACCTTGGCACGCTCTGGGCAGTTACTGGACTGTTTTGTCTCGCAAGAGAGCCATACCATTGCCGCTAACTAACAGTCGTTACACTGCTATAGATAGCTCTTGGGGTGCCCTAGTCTGCAAGGGACCATTTTGTGTATAGTTTTTGTGCTTCTTGGCATGACCTCAAGCCGCGATTTATACATAGGGAGCACCTGGCAACTATGGGCCGTTGAAGAGATGTGGAGTATTTTGTATCGGTGGCGTGGTTGAATAAAAGCCTCAGCCGACTGATGCCCCATATCAAGTGATGCACGGGGCGGGCCGCCCCACCGCCCCCCTATAAGTCCACCGATGACGTAACACACTCATCACACCTCCCGCTCAAGCCTATGGCATCAATTCTGACGTACAATAATGTGCATAAGATTAATAACAAATGTGAGAAGGCTGATAATACTTGACAAGCAACTTAAGTGGTATAATCCTTTAAATAATCAGGGGGTCTTAAGGTCGATTCACACACATCAGTGCCGTGAACGGGACGTGCCCCGTCCGGCAAATAAAATATTATTCTCAATGGAAATTGAAGGGTCACGTCCCTGACACGTGCCGGATATGTGTGAATGAGCCTTTCAATTCCCATATGAGAATAATGTTTTACTTGTCGGACGTTCACGGCACTGATGTGAGTGAATAGACCTTTACACACTTTCCTGACGACGTGATAAGATCGTCGAAGTAAACCTGGACGCCTTCGATATCACCAAAAATTCGCATCAGCTCCCGCTGGAATATCTCGGGACTGGTGGATAAGCCAAAAGGAAGGCGGAGAAATTTGTAGCGTCCGAAGATAAGGCACAATAAAACACGAGTACTGCAACACGCAAATCGGCGTCATACTTGGTCCCTCATATGATTATAATTATCACCTGATCTCTTTGACAAGTAGGATATTTTTATTTATTTCGACCGCGTTTGTTTGCTGTTACGATGACAATTTTTTCATTCAAGACATTGTGTTTACCCTAACGACTGAGGGACCAAATATGGCGCTGAAATCCGTGTTGCAGTAACTGTGTGGTTGAAAAAGTGCACAGATCGGACGAATATTCAGTGAGCGGTACTCGGTAAAGCCCTTGACGCATGTCCGTGACGGTGAAGATACTGCGTCCTGCGAGGTTCGAGGTCAGTTCTTCGGGTGACGGGCGGATATGAAAATGCTCGCGCTTAATAAATTTGTTCAATTCGAGCGGATTTAAGCAGATGCGCAGCGAGCCGTATTTTTTCTCGACTATATAACCATGCTGTTGGATGGCTAACTCTATAGCTATTATGCCCTCACTTTCAAGCTTGTCGAGCTCGTTTTTGAACCGTTGGCGAAGAGAGAGAGGGATGCGGCTAGCAGGTTTCACCACTGGAACAGCATCGTCAGTGAGCGCAACACGGTAACGAAACGGTAATTTTCCAAGGCCGGAGACAACGTTCTTTTGGTGCTCTGCGACGAATTTCTGCTTTGCCGAGTTGTCCACCACACAACGGGGTACGACTTTTCCCAAATGTTGTTGATTCGTTGGACCAAATCGAGCTCAATACATGAGGATAAAAACCGAGACTAGGCGTCGACGCGCCTCGGATGACAGTGAATGTCAAGTTAACGGAGGGCCGGTCCTTCTGCTCACATTGGACTTCCAGTTTCAACTACGTCCCGGGGAAAGCCACCATAGGTGACAAGAGGGTGACTCGACGGTACAAGGGGCCTTTTGAGCGAGAGAGATTCGTATGTATGCATCGTGCGTATGAATAAAAATAATGAAATATTCGCTAATTATAGTAGCTAAAATTGAGAGAAACCCTAATTCGTTGCTAAAATTTAGGAAAACGCTGATTCGCTGCTAAAATTTAGGAAAATGTGTACCCGAGGCCTCCGAACGAAACTTCGGGCTTAAAACTGGGTAAAAGCGCTAAGCCATCACTAAAAGTGAATATATATATAATGCAGAGCAAAAATGTTTTAAAAACTGCTAATTTGCGACTATTATTGAGAAAAATCACTGATAACCGCCATATTTGGTCCCTCCGGTCGGTATCACTCGGGTCTTGATAAGTGATTTCTCTTCCACGCGTCTCTTGATTGTCTCTCTTCAGTTCTCAAAACTCATACCATTTGATTTCTTTTTTTTAAAAAAAAACAGCTTCATTCTTCTTTTTCATTATTATAATTAAAAGGAGTGACTTCACAAGCGCTGTTTCGCTGCAAAAATTGAGGAAATTCACTAATTTGCCGATAAGGTGCAGAAAAAATTCAAATATGCGGTTAAAACTGAAACAATAGGGAAAACTCAAATTCACGGCTAAAATTTAGGAAAACGCTGATTAGCGGCTAAAATTACGGAAAACCCAAATCCGTGTCCTCCGAAGTCAACTTTGGGTTTAAAAAACTCGAAAAAAGCGCTAATCCATAGCACCAATTGGAGAAAAAAAATTGAGAATGCGGAGCAAAAAAAAACGTTTAAAACCCCGCTAATTTGATGAAAAATGCCTGTTGCACTTCAAATTGAGAAAAAGTTCTAAATCACTGCTAAAAAGATAAAACTTCCTTGATTTGCGGCAAAAATGGAGGAAAACGCTTATTCAAAGCTATAAGATCAAGAAAACTCGCTTTTGCGGAATAAAAACGCTACCTAGCTGCTAAAATTGACGATATTTACTATAATTCGCGGAAAAAATGCAGAAAAATCTCTTGTTCATCGTTGACGGCTAAAATTGAAGAAATTCTCATTTTCGGCTGTGATTGTAAGTATGCCAGTCCGAGGCATCATCTGTCTTTTGTTCGGGGCAAAAACATAAAAAAAAAAAAAAAAACGCGGGGAAAAGTGGTGAAAACACCAATTCGCGGCTACAATTGAGGAAATTCACTAATTCGTGGATAATGTGTGGAAAAAGCAGTAATTCGTTGGTAAAAATGAAAGTAAGTATTCAAATTTTCGGCTGTTATTGAAAATACGCCAAATTTGCAGATTGTGAAGGTAACTTTTGTGGCTAAAATCGAGAAAAAACGCCAATTCATTGCAAAATAGGTGTAAAAACATCCGCTGCTTCACCGGGTAAATTTAGATGTGCGCTAACTCGCGGGTAAATTTGACAAAAAGTGCTTATTCACGGCTAAAATTAAGAAAATATCCCATTTGCGGCTTAAATTGAGCACAAACTCTAATTGGCGGATAGGATGTATAAATAGCTAGAATTCGTGGCTATATAAATTAAGGGAAAATCCATGATTTGAGGCTTCGTAAAAATTATATTTCTTGTTTGGTGACTTCCACCCCGGCCACACCCGATAGGTGTTGGTCTGCGCCGGTGTGTCAACGGTGTTGAGAATGTTTATCTTTTAATATACGATTAACCCGGTGAGGGGGGGGGGGCTAAGTCCCTAAAGCGCCCATTAAATCCGCCAATGGCGGGTATACCCATATACAGGTTGCAATGAATTCCACTAGCTGCCTGGTTTGCGGGTGCCTTAATAACACGCCAGTGTGATAATGGGTCTAGCTGAGGTGCAATCTGTGGTGGTGGGTCGACAAGCGTTAAAAGATTTCAGCCGAAAAAAAAAATAACTGACTCCGACGTGATTCGAACACGCAACCTTCCATATTGTTTAACAACCGGACGCGCTTCCATTGCGCCACGGAGTCCATTCGTTTAGAACTAGGAAATTCATAGTCACAAAGGTCTGATTCATCCCGCCCTCCACTCCATTATCCTTTAGTGGGGCTCAAGTTTGTTACTAGCCG
>CM075941.1:48771951-48930918 GCA_038030265.1 Corythucha ciliata
TAAATGCTCCATAGCCGACCACCAGCTTCCGGAGAGGGCGGGGTAACCGGGGATCTGTCAAAATCACTCTAAACATATAGGTGGGTTGGTGGCGGGGGTGAACCGTGGGAGGAAGAAGGGTTTTGATCCCCCCCCCGTCCACCTTCAGTCATTAGACCGAGACTTTCGAGACGAGACCGAGACTTAGGAGACGAGACCGAGACGAGACCAAGACCGAGACCGACTTTTTAAGGACGAGACCGAGACCAAGACCGAGATCATCATGCTAATGACCGAGACCGAGACCGAGACACGTAAGTCTCGGTCTCGTGCATCACTAGCTGAGTAAGTTGCATGCGTCGGAATTTGCGGAGAAATGTATTTTTCCCCGATTATTTACACTAAAATAGAAATTATGATGTGCTCCGTTCCTCAAAAAATCGGTTGCTGACATCTTAAGAAATATTGCAAGTATTTGGCCCCCCTTGACTCTCCCCCTTTCCTGTTGTGACGTAATTTAGTCTTTGGCTTCAATGCGGGCATTCACTGATTTCCCTACATGTATGTTATATAGTTGCATGTTGCTGATCCTTGATTTTTTTTATTTGTTTATGTATAACGTTGGTTGACAGCCTTACAGCTCATTTCAATTTCAAATACGAGAATAGTCCAGATATTTGAAAAATACTGCAGTTTCCAGTTTGCCCTCGTTGTCGAAAGACCCGCAAGACGCCGGATACAATTTTTGTGAGTTTACCTAAAAAAAACACACGAAGAACGGACTGGATTCGAATCATCCGAGGAGACGTACAGAAACTCTGACTGAAACCGTTGATAATACCCAGTGGCATGGCGTAGGTAGGAATTTGTCCTGGGGGGAGGATCAGATTGAAATATTCTAATGGCGATGGGGGGGGGGGTAATTTCACATTTTAGTCATTATTCCACCCATCCAGCACACTCTTGAATATGGACATCTTGCTGGCCTCATCATAGCCTCAATCTCTCAGTTAGGGGTGATTTTTGGACTCCACCCGCAAATTAGCGCTTTTTTGGCCGAGTGTATCGTTCTTATCAGTTTCAGCCGGCGGTTTTGCCCCACCCCCTCCCATAGCCATGAATTTGCGAATTTTCTCAACTTTAGCAGAAAAGTATCATTTTATCCCGAGAGCGATTTTACGATGTTTCTTAACTATCCACGAGTTTTAGAGTTTTCCTCAATTTTAGCAGCATATTACAGATTTTTTAAAAATTTTTTACCAGGGGATCAGCACTTTTTTCAGTTTTAGCGGGAAATTAACGTTTTTCTTAAGTGTTTTCCACAGTATTAGCTGCAAAATAGGGACAATTTTCACTAATTAGGAGTTTTTTGGTTCACCATACACAATGCATGAGCGATTTTTCTCAGTTCACTCGCGAATATGCGGTTTCTTCCCCTATTGCCATAAATTGTCGTTTTTTTTTTCAATTTCAGCCTGAAAAGTTGCCTTCAGAATCCGCAAATTGACGGAATTTTTCACAATTTCAACCACGAATGAGCGCTTTTTTAAAATTGTAGCGGCGACGCGTCGTAGCGTTTCAACCTCTGTGAATTAGCGAATTTTCTCAATTTCAGTCACAAATTGGCTTTTGGCGCAATTTTAGCTGTAAAATGGCGATTTTTTCCAATTTTATCCTCAAATTATCAATTTTTTTCAATTTTTAGGCTTACAATTAACATTTTTCTTAATTTTGACCAGGCTGATTATTTTATTTTCTAAATATTACCCGCAAATTAGCGGGTTTTCACGTTTTATCACCGCATTAGCAATTTTTTATAACTTTCATGGGTATAGATTATTCCTTCTTTTCAGTTCTAGCCGTGAATTAGCGTATACATAATACATAACATTATACTATAGTCATTCATGAATTTGCCATTTTTCTTAATTTTCCCCCCAAAAATGCCTTCAGAAGGTGCGAATTTAAATTATAAATGTAATTTTTTTTTTCTAACAAAAGAATGTTCATCTTTCATCCATTTCTGTCAAAAAATCATCATTTTTAAATTATAAATTTCACGACACTTAATCCGAGAATTAGTGACGTTTCACAATTTTAGCCGCGAATTTTCGCTTTTTCTAAATTTTAGCAGCGTGGTAGCGTTCCCAACCCGTGCATTACCTACCGGGCATGGGCGTAGCCAGCGGGGGGCAGGGGTGGGCCGTTGCCCTCCCCTAGAATCAAAAACGCAGATTTCGTGGGGCAGCTGCCCACCCCCAAAATTCCGAAAATATCTTCCCTGATCTGGCTAACCAGAAACACAAATTTATTATATTTCGTTCCATAAAACCAATTTTGCGGATTTTTCTCACTAAAAGAACAACACATTTTTGCACATCGGTTTCACCAAAAATCAAAATTTCGCGGATGTTTGTTGCTGACAAACCGATTTCGAGGGTCGGCTTAACTTGGAAACCGATTTTGCTGATTTTTCGCACTAAAATCCCATTTTCGCAAGGTTCGACGCGCAATTTCGTGTGTTTGGGTTAGCTCAAATCGTGTTTAGCCTGCTGGGGCACACAGACTCATGGTGGGAGAGAAACTGCCTGCTCTGTTTACCGTCTCAGGTCTAAAATTTAAATTTTAACTCCAAAAGTATCGCTTTCCGGGGTGGGAGGGAGAGAAGTTTCAATTTTTCGACGTAAAATCCAGAATAGAAAGCTACAAACGACAGGTTCCCAGCAGATATTTATTTTTTGACGGATAGTGGCCGTTTCTGTGCAAATTTAGTCTCTGATGACCGTGAATTGACGCGATTCTAACCTCCAGATCCTGTTAGAAGCCTGAAAAAAGGCAATGGTTCATCTGTTATTTTCGCCAGTGAATCTGTCCACAGGCGTGGTGGATCCAGTTTTTCCTCAAGAGGAGTTGCACAGAATCCCCCCCCCCCATTTAATTCGTGAATGAGCACTATTTGTAGCGTCAAATTGACGTTTTTCTTTAATTTTAGGTGAAACTGAGTGCTTTTTCTCAATTCTACCTCGAACTATAGCCTATTTTCTTTATTTTAACCGTATAAAGGTCTCAAAAAACCGTGAAATAATGCATTTTTGATTTACTATTTTAATTACGGCCAGCACTGGGCTTCGCCTATAAACCGCGAATAGGTGCGTTCTTTCAATTTCAGCCGCAAAAGAACAGTTTTTCCCCAATGTAACCTGTGAATGAACGCTATTTCTCAATTTTAGCCACGACAATTACACTATAATCAACAAAATTCTGTGACAATTTTGCCAATTCCTTTTCCCTCAATTTTAGCCGCAAATTCGTGCTTTAATCTCAATTCTGCCTTGAGCAATTCCCACCTTCAAATTTCAGCCGTGAAAAGGTCCACACAATACTCATGTTAACGAATTTCATTAATTTTGATCCGGACGTTGCATCGCGAACCTTAAAATAGGTGTTTTCCTCAATGTGCCTTAATTTTAGCCGAAAATAAGAACTTTTTCAAGAATGTGTGCGCTAAGTCGCCCTCTTTCTCGATTGTACCCGCAAACTTGCTATACTATAAATGTATAAAAACAGTCAATTATCACTTTTTCGCAATGTTCACCGAGATGTTGGTTTGAGAAACCACGAACTGGTGCCTTTTCTCAATTTTACCTGCGTGAATGAGCTCCATTTCTCAATTTTAGCCGTGAATTGGCATTTTTCCTCAATTTTATCCGCAAATGAGCGATTTTTCTCAATTCTACATTGAACGCGCAATTTATTTTGTCAATTTTAGCCGTGAAAAGAGCACTGTAAACCGTGAGTTAGCGCATTTTCTTAATTTCGGCCCGGACTTTGTATCGCGAAACCGCAAATTGGCGTGTTTTCTCAATTTCAACCGCGAACAATGAGCAGATTTATTTCTCAAGTTCAACGTGAATCAGCGCTATTTCTCAATTCTAGCCGTGAATGGGTGTTTTCGCTCAGTACTAGCCGGAAAATGTCCTTTTCATGGATTTCATCCGCGAACGAGCACTTTTTCTCAAGACGTGCGCCCCCCCCCCCAAACTCTGAATCCGTGTGCCTGGCTGGCTGCCCACCCCTTGTTCATGGGCTGGCTACGCCCCTGCTACCGGGTTTTGTCAATTTTTGCCAAGAATTGGCGTTTGGCTCAATTTAAGCTGCAAATTGGCAATTTTTTCCATTTTCAACTGAGAATTAGCACTTTTTCCCAATTTGAACTGAAAATTAACGTTTTTCTTAATTTTAGCTGCACTAATTGGTGATTTTTTCAATTTTAGCCGGAAAGCGTCTTTTATTTGTCAATATTGTAGCGTGTTTTCTCAACTTTAACCGCGGGGTTTACCCAAGTACAACACTTTTGCGTTGGTTTCCACAATTTATTGTAGATTGGCCTCCATGTACCGCGAATCAGCGATTTTTTTCTTGATTTTAGTCTGGAAGTTACTTTGCAAGACCACGAATCAGCGCTTTTTAGCAGCTATAGCCACGAATATTATCAATTTTTGTCTGATAGAGTTTCCGGGGCGAACCCCCCACCCCCACGTACTTCGGTACACTACTGAGTTGGGTCTCAAGTCCAAGGAAAAAGCTGGACGTGCTCGGGCCTTTTTGGGCTGCTTCAAGTCCAGAAAATCTGCTAAACCTAACTTCAACGTGAAACGCTCATTTTTGGAGATTTTATGGGGCTCTTAGTTATGGTACTAGTGCTCCTTCGTTCGTATACTTGTAGCTCTTGGGGGGGACTCGTTTTTCCGCACATAGACTCCATTTGGGATCTAGTTGGTCCTAACATCTGATCAGTTTGATCAAATAACTCCCTGGCGTTTTATGCGCCAAAAGCGGGTCTGAAATGGGGGTTTTCAAAGGTTTTGAGATCATAGGTGCGTGGGGTGTCGATTTTCATGTAATTTCAAGCCGGATTTGACTACATTTATGAACAATAAACCAATGTGCATAAGATTTGCAGCGTTTTAGACTTGACTTGAATTTAAGGTGGTTCCCAACGTATTTGTAAACGTTGAGTCGAATGAGACCACGCAGCAAGGTGGCTAGCACCACGGAACTGTATAACGATATTATCATGCTAGCGATCCTGCCCCCAGACCGCCTCTGCCCGTAGTCATGTCGTTCATGTGCGTTGATTTTGCGTTTATGGTGTCAATGCACCCCCTCCCCCCTCACTTCCATCTGTTCTCCCTTTCCCTTCATCGCCATCTTTTTTCCGTTGACGGGAAAAAGATTGCTGGTAAGGGTCGCTATCTTCTCTGGAAAAAATCGCTAGGGAAAAGAACGCTAACTTGACCTGGTTTGTCTCTTTTATATTCGCGTGAACATGCCCCCGCAAACAGCGAATGTCCGATTTTTCAATTTCAGCTATGATTGAGCGCTATTGATGATGAGTATCTTTGTTCCCATGTTGAGGAAAAAAATCTGATTAATCGGGGGCCCCCCTAGACGCGGCCCAGGCCCGTCGGGCCCCAGCCTATAAAGACGGCACTGCTCATAATCTCAGCGCCTATCAACAAAGAATTGCATTTAATTTTTTACGTATGCCTAAAAAGTCAATGACGTTGATGAAACGTCGTTAGAGGGTAATTCGGGTGGTGAGCAGCGTATACGTCCTTGGTAAATATTTACAACGGCGTGACCCCTATAGAGCCGATTTAAAAACCTGATAACCTCTTCTGTATGAAACTGCGAAAAAGGGTGAGAAAAAAAAAAACAACACTCCCGACGTTCTTATGAAAATGAAATATTGCGTCTCATGACAAGTACCTAACAACGCCCTATGCGCCTACTCATCGTCGTCACTACGATCTTTCATGATTTGACTTGATAGACACAGTTCATTTCGACGGGCGGGCGTTCGAAGTTAAATTTATTCTCAGTGAAGGGGGGAGGGGGCTCAACTGAGAGAGAAAAAAAAAAAAACGTTATTTTCTTAAGGGTGGCGTTTTTAAATGAGCCTACTTACCCGAAATTTAGGTCAAGGGACCAATTGAGCTTAATTCGAAATAAAAAATGGGAAGAGGTGTTACCCTCTTAACGCCCCCTTAAAAAAAAAAAAAAAAAAAAACAGTTTGCGATTCGCCTCTTTAATTGTTTTGTACGTTCACTCCCTTCATACCTACCCAAACCATTCAAGGACGTCGTGAATTTGCACTTTGCACTCGAAAGTAACGAGAAAAAAAACTTTCAATTGAGTTTATATGCGTTTTGAGAAGAAAGGACACGCGGAAGCCCTTGCACAGTGGCACGATGGTCGTAAAAAAAAGAAAAGGAAAGAAAAAAAAAGAAAAAAAAAAAAAAAAAAAAGCGCAGCTTCCTTTTTCTATATCAACTTAACTAAAGTTGTTTTCATCGTTCGTGTATAATGATCGTTTCGATTCTTAAACGATCAACCTTCCCGTTAATTTTCACCAAGAGTGACAAGTATCTGATTGTGTCGTGATGATCGCACTTCGTGGCTCTAATGGTTTTCCAAAGGCTATAAATCTCTTCAAAACGCGGGGAGATATCAATTTAATTAACGGACTCCGTCATGGTAAACATGCCAAATAGTTTGAGGGAATGTGCCGGAAAAGTATGACTGATGATGTTTTCGATTGGTGAGAGCGTCTAAATTTGCTTTACGAGCAATTATAACATGTTTTGGGAACGTGAAAGTTTTGTCTGGAAGTCGACTTGACACTGGGAAATTATGATTTAATTTATCGTTAATTTTAGAAGCTGTAATAGATCAGACTAGGAAAGCCTTCGGGGTGTTCATTTGTTCATCGTACATATTACTAATACACAAACAAACTTTCGTTCAAACAATAAAGACAAATTTCTACTGGCTAGCCCTGAGGACTGAGGAGAGCCACGCCTCTCCTCCTCCAGGTCGAACCGAAGCATACAAATTAATAGTTTCCCTTCGAAATTTACAAATTTTATAGAAGCCTCCCTCTCCTGCCAATCACTGTCAGTCTCCGTTTCACTACGCCCAACAGAGCGGATAACATAGTGGTTGAACGATCCCGTTAATTTTTCTGAGAGACACATCATTGCGTGTTACACATAGGGATTACCACGTGTCCGGCTTTCGGAGGACACGTCCACCTTTCTGGGCCTTTGTCCGGCCGTCCGGCTGTTTCTCTCACATTTCTCACATTTTTCCAGTCGTTACTGGAAAGGCAAAGTATCGTAAGCGCCACTTTTCGTCAATTTGAGTTTTTGGATTTTTTAGATTCTATGGCACGTACATGTACATAAAACAACAACAAATTAAGCCAAAATTGGGTTTAAACTATTTTTTTTAGCTATGAAATTTGGACGGGAAAACGTAAGCGCCATCAAAAACATCGTATCCACCCTCTCAGCCAAACGTAAAGGACATGAGACTCCCGCTTGGGATCGTATACGCCAAAAGTACTGTCGCTTACGATTAATTTCGTGGCGTTTTTTCGATGTGAAAAAGCTTTCTCTTGGTGCTATGACGTCAGTGCTTCGGAAGAAGATAGTGAGCGCCTTGAGTTGCTATAAAAAAAACGCCAGGTTCATGCGTACCTGTAGTGTTTATGTTGATTTATGTTTCCCTAGTGATAAAATACACTTTGTTTTAAAAATAAAGGAACGTAAATTAGTCACTTTAGTTGGCGACTCGGAGTAAAACAACGCTCTTGACAGCCACCTCATCATGTCATCGGACGACAACCCTCCACCTAGTACGACAGACATCACAGCTCTAATATCAATAATGAATAACATGATGGAACAGAACAGCATCTTAATTCGTCACCTCGCCAAACCGACCGAAACGCATGAATGATGCACTTCGACATCTTTGACGACACCAAAGAAACTGTTCGTCAATATCGGAAGAGGCTCGAAAACTGGTTCGTCCTCAGAGGTATTTCTGTTGATGAAGGTCGTCGGCAGAATGAGCTCCTTCACCATGTTGATCCAAAAATTTATAATATATTGAGCTCGCTTTTAACACCCATTGACCCATCCACCAAGACCTACGACATATTTATAACATATGATATTTTGAACATCATTTATGTCCGAATACGAACACTATTGTTCAACAGCACCGATTCCTCAGTAGAAATCAGAACGATGACGAGTCCATGGCTGATTTCATTACAGGGCTCCGAAGTCTCTCGTCTACATGCAATTTCGAATGCAACTGTAAGCGGAGTGTTGCCGATATTTTCCTTAGGGCTCAGTTCATCCGTGGTCTCAGGAATGATAACATACGAGCCAAACTATTACAATCCGAAGACACTCCGTTTACAACTTTAGCTAACTCAGCTCTTGCACTCGAAGCAGCCGAAATCCACAGTCACGAAATGTCACGCGGAACTCATGATGTAAGCAAAATTTCTAGGCAAAGAGCACGACCGACGACCCGTAAACCCACACCCCGTCGAAGCCTACACAATGAAAACACCAGTTCATCCTCATCTTCTTCCTCGAATTCCCAAAGACAACATCGAGTTGATTTCAAAGCACTTGGAATACAAAATACTTGCCTGCGATGCGGAAAAATTGGTCACCGATCGACTATCTGTCGCATCGCCAAACACAAATTACGTTGCACACACTGTTCTCGGATCGGTCACGTTAGGAAGGTGTGCTTAAAACTCCTACAACATAAACCAAATTCAACCGTCAATATTTTGAATTCCGTGAACACTGGCGACTCGAATCCCGATATGTTCGACGAACTCTCGGGTATATAAATAAAATTTTTGACATTTTTTCGTCTTACCCTTCTTTTTTAGTGAACGACGCAACAAAATATTACATTTCAGTCCTCATAAACGGTCAAACTCAAAAATTCGAAGTAGGTAGATTCCGGAGCTGCATTCACCTTACTGCCGGAAAGTGATTTTCATAGACTTTTGCCCCTCGAAACAGTCAAGCTCACCGACATCAAATTTCGTTCGTATACGCAAGGTGTCTTTAAACCAGGGGCGGGTACAGTGGGTGGGCGATCGGGCTGAGCCCGAAGGGCCGGAGGGCCAGTGCGGCCGGAGGCCCGATGCCTGCCCCCCCCCCACCCAACTCTTTGACGGATCCCAGTCCTCCTGAGAAAACTGGTAACTACAGATTAATTTTTCTCGGTAATGGTCCTTACAGAATCCCGGAACTGGCCTATTAAGCATAGGTACAATGAGACAAATGAGTGAACCTATCAAGTAGGGTAGTCTTAAAAACGGGACACCCTTCGACCCATGACTCAAGACACAAGGCTGTTTTATAGCGCTTTTCGTTAATTTCAGCCGTGCTGATTAATTAGTGATTTTTCTCAATATTGGCCGCAATTTTTGTTTTTCAACTTTTAGCTATGGACTAGCGTTTTTTTTTTTAAGGTTTAGTCCCGAAGTTGCCTTCAGAAGCAACAGATTATTGTCTTTTGCTGAATTTTAGCCCCGAGTCAGCGTTATTACTAAATTTTACTGAATTCGCGTTTTCTCTAATATAGCCGTGAATTAACCGATTTTTTCATTTGAACGTTTTTTCTTTACTTTATCCGCAAATTGTCCGACGTTTTACAATTTTAGCTTTATTTATTCCGCGAAGTAGGATTGTTCCAAGTTTAGCCGCTAAGTAGCGCTTTTTGTCAATTTCATTAGCACATTAGCTTTTTTTCTCAATTTTTGCTGTGGATTAGTGTACCTATGTCCTAAATGCAGCAGCTAATTAGCCATTCTTCTTAATTTTAGTCGTGAATTAGCATTTTTCGAAAATTAGCTGTGAAATTTTCACTTTTTTATCCGCGAATGGGCGATTTTCTGCAATTTCAGTTGCGAATTTGTCATTTTTCTAAATTTTAGCCCCGAATTAGCTTTTTTCTATATTATAGCCTTAGTGGGGTTTCTTGCCTTTTAGCGCTTGCAGAAATGCAAAAACTGGGCCACGTCTCAATTTTACCAACAGTAAATTAGCGTTTTTTCTTCATTTTAGGCATAAAGTGGCATATACATATAAACCGCGAATAAGCGATTTTTCTCAACTTTTTGCAGCGTTGGTACTTGCCTGCAAGAATAGCATGTTGGTACGCCTTCTCATCTTTATCCGCTTACGGACCTAAACAAAAAGAAAACAAACAAACAAAAACAAACAAAAAAAAACAAAAAAACAACAAACAAACAAACAAATAAACAAACAAACAAAAAAGGGGGGGAGCAGCGTAGCATAGCGCTTTTGTGGGCTAAATCGATTATTCAGCTACACTCTTTGCAAATCACCTGCAAGCATGGGCTTCACGGACAGAAGTGAGAAAAAGCGCTACTTAGCGCGGCTACCAGTTTCCTTAAAGCTTCCGCGGATAAAGTACATGAAAAGCGCTAATTCATGAATAAAAGTTGAGAAAACTAGCTCATTAGCGGTTAAAATGAAGAAAAGTACGAAATCACCGCAAAAACTCAGAAAAAACGATAATTCAACGCTAAAATTGAGAAGCGCTGAAGTGAGGAAAAACGCTAATTTGCGATTTAAATGGACAAAACGTCAAATTCGCCGCTTCTAAAGGTAGCTTTGTGCCAGAAAGTGAAAAAATCGCTAATCCACAGCCAAATTCAGAAAAAGCTTTACGTAGTTAGCGACGAAAATTGGGGAAACCTCTAAATCGTGGCTGAAATCGAAATGCATACAAATCTATAATTTTAGCGGTTAAAATGAGGAAAAACAGTAATGTGTGGTTATAATTGTGGGTTAAGTTGAGAAAATTTGCTAATTCACCGAAAATTGAGAAAATGGCAAGCCTAAGCTTCCGGAGGCAACTTTGCTGCCAATTAGCAAAAAGCTCTAATTTACGGCAAAAATTGAGAAAAAACGCAACTATCAGGACGCCGTTCGAAAGTACTCAGCAAATTTACCCGTCGATACAGCAGCTGATTGATACTGACGTGAAATTTATCAGTTATTTTAAAAATCTACACTTTTTCACTTTTCACATGGCTGAAATAGCCACGCAAGCGACATTTTCTGGTGGTTTCTGGAACAGGATTTTGTCTTCTTTCCGAATCCACTTTGTCTATTCTATAACACGACAAATACCGTAAAAAGTAATGAAACTAGAATAAAGTAGGAAAATGCTCATAGCTCGGAACCAAAGCATTTTCGGCTATGCGTCTACATGACGTTTTTATGTGTCCAGGTACGCACTATCACCAGTGCAAGTTTCTCACATACCTCCTGAATCACCCTGTACATATGTATGTATATTGGGCCGATATTTTCCCAGTGCCTCGGGCCGGTCAAATCTGTGTATCCGCCCCTGCTTTAAACCTCATGGATACATAACAACCCCCGTTGAATACAACAGTATAAAACGGACCGAAGTAATATTCATCGTTCCAGACAGTTTCACTCCCATTTTAGGTCGTATATTGATTCGTCGCTTCCCAATCAATCTCCAGGACATCGACAGACTCCACAGAAGTCTCAATACGATTCACTCTGTCCTTCAAGTACCGTCATTACAATCAATCGTAGAAAACTTTGCCGACATTTTCGAACAAAAAGTGGGAAGCATTCCTAATTTTACATGTTCCCTACACCTCCGCAAAAGCGCAAAGCCCATATATTTGTTAAAGCTCGGAACATTCCCTTCGCATTACGAGACCAGGTCGACAAAGAACTACAGAACTTAATCGAAAATGACATAATATATCAAGTCGACCATAGTGACTGGGGTTCACCACTTGTTCCGATCCCAAAACCCAACAATCAAGTTCGTCTCTGCGTCGATTATAAAATCGCTGTCAATAAACAATAACAAGACGCCTATTACCTGATCCCAAAAATTGATGAAATTTTGGATCAACTTCGTGGTGCTCGTGTTTTTTGCACTTTGGATATATATAAAGCTTATTTACACGTAGTAGTCGACAAAGAAAGGCAATTAATCCAAACGATGTCAACACACCGCGGTACATTCGCTATGAAACGTCTTTCGTTCGGCGTCAAAACAGCTCCATTTGAATTTCACAGGATTCTGGACCAAATCTTGAGCGGGCTCCATGGCGTTCTAGCCTACTTTGATGACATCATCGTCTACGGGTCTTCCATGGAATGCTGTTACAAAAATTTGATAAATTGTCTAAAGCGTTTACGTCAATACGATCTACATTTAAATGAAGGCAAGTGCCAGTTCTTCAAAACCTCCATTTCATACCTAGGATACATCGTCGAACATAACAGAATTAAAAAGTGTCCAGACAAAGTACGAGCGATAGTAAACGCTCCACGTCCTGAAAACATCGATGATGTCAGAAGATTTTTAGGCATGGCAACATACTACTCCAAATTTATACCAAATTTGTCGTCAATGACTCATCCTTTGCGCCAGCTTCTTCGAAAAAATCGACGATTTCTTTGGTGTCAATCCTGTGATTCCGCCTTCCAGAAAATTAAAAAAGAAATCGCCAGTGACCGTGTCCTCATTCCCTACAACCCTGATCTTCCCATAATTCTGAATTGTGATGCCAACCCAACTGGCATTGGAGCAATTTTATCACATTCCCTCGGCGATCAAGATCGACCCATCGCTTTTGCGTCTAGATCACTAACGTCATCAGAAACGAATTATAGTCAGTTGGACAGGGAAGCTCTTGCCATTATTTTCGCGGTAAACAAATTTTACATGTACCTCTGTGGCCGCAAGTTCACACTCATAACAGATAATCGACCACTGACCCATATTTTTCATCAAAATAACAAACTACCCCCCCCCCCCCTCTCAACGTCACGTCTTCTCTGGTACGCCACTATCCTCAGTGGATTCCAGTACGAAGTGAAACATAAGAAACACGATGAAAACGTCCACGTCGATTATTTCTCCAGATCCCCCTTACCGCTCACGACATCAAAATTCAATGAAGACGACATCGTTCATCATCAGACAATAAACCAAATTTCATCGGGAACCATCAATGCTCAAGCTATAGCCTCGGCAACAAAAGCGGACAAAGAGCTTTCAGTTCTCCTTCAAAACTTCCAAAAGGGCGACCTACAGGACGGCAGTTATACGCTTCAAGAAGGAGTAATTTTTCGAGGTCACCGAGTAGTAATTCCTTGCTCCTTACAAAATGACGTACTTATTCAGCTCCATATTACTCATACAAAAATCTCAAAAATGAAAAGCCTTGCACGACGTTACTGCTATTGGAAAAATATTGATAGGGATATTGAACTTTTCGTCAAGTCTTGCCAGGCTTGTGCATCTTCAGCTTCGGAACCAATAAAGGCTCCATTACACCCGTGGGAACAGCCTGAATCAAATTTTCAGCGATTACACATTGATTTTGCAGGTCCTAAAGATGGGTTTTACATATTCCTTGCAATTGACGCCAAATCGAAATGGCCGGAAATACGGCTAACGAAAACAAACCCAACATCAAAATCTACTATCGAAATTCTTAAAGACATTTTCAGCACTCACGGGCATCCTGAAGTAATGGTATCCGACAACGCTAGTATCTTCACAAGCCAAGAATTTCAACTTTTTTGTACAACGAACGGCATTTCACATCGCCTCATAGCTCCGGGCCACCCCCAGACAAATGGCCAAGCCGAACGATATGTTCGTTTCCTAAAATCAAAGCTAGAAGCAATGAAATCAGAACCATACACGCTTCCATCGAAAATTCGAGAAATTCTCTATCGGTATCGCGCAACACCCCTCCGTTCTGGCGCCTCCCCAGCTGAACTCTATCTAGGACGACAAATTCGCACAACTCTTGACTTAATGAAGCCAATAATTAAGCCGACACTTAATCAGAAATTAAATGCGCCCAAGTCGTCTGAGGCCCGACCTTCACGGAATCCTCACTGTTACAGTGTTGGTCAACGAGTTCAGGCCAAGATGTACTTCCAGAACAAACCAATATGGAAATTTGGCGTTGTCAAATAAAAAATCGGGGAAACTTCATTACATAGTAGCAATGGACATATCGATCAACTAGGATGGGGCCGTGACTTTCCGTGGCCCCCGGACCTACGATTACCACACGTCACGCAGTTTCTGTGGCAAAGTAGCGAAATTTCCCGTAAACGGAAAAAAAATGGCGATGAAGGGGAAGGAAGGACAGATGGAAGTGAGGGGGGGGAGTGCATTGACACCATAAACACAAAATCAACGCACATGAACGACATGACTACGGGCAGAGGCGGTCTGGGGGCAGGATCGCTAGCATGATAATATCGTTATACAGTTCCGTGCCATAACCGCATCTTCGGTATGGAACCTCTACAGACACCCTCGACGCAAAAATCATGCTAGCAATCCTGCCCCTAGACCGCCTCTGCCCGTATTCATGTCGTTCATGTGCGTTTATTTTGAGTTTATGGTGTCAATGCACCCCTCCCCCTCTGACCAACCTTCCTTCCCCATCGCCCTCATCATTTTCCAAAAAAAAGATCGCTGGTAAGGAACGCTATCTTCTCTGGAAAAAATCGCTAGGAAAAAGATCCTTAACTTGACCTGGCTAACGAGACAAAGCGCTAATTCGCGGCTAATACTAAGAAAAATCGCTCATTCACGGCCAAAATAGAGAAAATTCACGGTTTCCAACAGCCACTTAGTGGCTGACATAAAGTGCTAATTCATGTCTAAAGCGAAAGAAATTGCTAATTCGAGGCTAAAATCGAAAAAAATCATATTGTCGACTAAAATGTGTGAAAAGCGATTATTGAGAAAAACGCTCTTAGACAGATAAAGTTGAGAAAACGCCACTGACTGAAAAAATTGAGAAAGCTGCTGTAGTGAATAAAATTTAGAAACAACGCTAATTCTTGGCTAAAAGCGGGAAAATAGCTGCGGTTATCAGCAGGGGCGTAGACAGCCTTTGATCTATAGCCTTTGGGTGGGCAGCTTCTCGTGAGCACAAGTCAGATGCATCCCAATGACTATTGATGGCTTATATTCGGTGATGAGTCCCCCTAAAAAGATCTCGGTAATTCATCAAAGCAGAACCCTTAACTTAACTCGTCGCCCCCACGGAAACTGCGGGAATTTAGTCCCCCAAACTGGAACTCTTCTGTCGTACAGACGAATGGCCTGTAAACAGTCAAGTTATGGTCTTCTAAACGCGCGTTCGACCATCTCATGATCTTAGAAGAGGGCAGCTTTTCTGAGAAGATCGCACGATGTCTGGTACTGAAGGAGATCGCATGAAATTGAGATTTTCACGGAGATTTGGCTTTTTACTGGCGTTTGAATTTGAAAAATATTTTTATTTTTATTTTGCGAGAAAAAATGTCGAAAATTAATGTTTTGAATTAGGAAACTTCACGAAATCAATAGTGATCCTGTATGATTAGTACTTTTTGATAGTTTTATCCAGGGGTGGGCAGCTGCCCCACCACAGCTTCGTTTTCGAAACTAGTGGAGGGAAACTGTCCTCCCCTGCTCCGCTCTGGCTATACGCGGTTCACCACTAAAAGAAAAAAAAAAGTGGACAGGAATAACCCCCCCCCCCCGCCCGTTTCATGGAGGGGGCCCGATGTTATCCCGAGCCCTGATTATGAGTGCTAATCGCTAATAAGCTAAGAACTAGGAACACCAAAGGTGGTAATTAGGCAAAACGTAAGTCCCTTAGCAAAACAATACAATTTTCGGGAATCATAATGTACAACTTTTGAACAAAAATAGGCACAGGCCAGTGAACCTACGTTATTGCGAAGACGAAACGGATGATTCCCGAATTTTGCACATTATTGGCACTTCCCAAACCCAATACCACGGGGTTTTCTTACCCAAAAAGGCAATTTCGCAGTATTGACTCCCTTAAAAGCAAGCAGTTCCAAAAGTGGTCAAACTGAAAATTGCTAAACTTACGATTCACGCCCTGAAAATGTATAAACGAACTATTCCTGCCCTGAAAACTGCAAAATCTAGCATTTGGCCTTGGCTTGGCGGGACTAAATTGCGCCCTAAAAATAGCAAAGCTGACGATTACCGCTAAAAACCTTTACGAGCCCTAAAATTAGAAAAACCGAAGATTCGTGCCCTATAAATATTACACTATAGCCTTGCTCCCAAAAATGACCATACTGATCATTTGCGCCCTAGAAATAGCAAACTGACTACTCGCCAGTAGCTTACCGAGATAGGGGCGAGGGGGGCGGACCGCCCCGGGCCCTTCGCCACGGACAGGGCCCCCGAAAAACTTGATTACGGGAAAACGAGGATATTTTAGGTTCTATACTCATGGATATGGAATTCTAGATTCTTGTAGGTATGCGGAAAGGTTCGGTCGGTTTGACAGCGATTTGGCTCCTTTCTAAGAATTTCAGTCTCTCCTAACGTTGCAAGTGTTGATGTCAGCAAAGAGTGTGGGCTGAATATTCGACGGAGCCCCTGATAGCGCATCTGTGTCTCAAATTTTGGAAAATTCGCGGCTAAAATGGAGAAAATGCGCCGTCCCCTGTTTCTTTAGGTCCTTAAGCGCACTAATGTGCTGATCGTCAATGTGCTACTTGCTAACTCTGCAAAATCTTGGGGAAATGCGCTAATATTCGTGTCTATAACTGCGAGAAAGCGCCGATTCGTGGTCTCACGATCCAACTTTCAGACCAAAATTGTGAAAAAATCGCTGATTCGCGGTAATGTACATGTATATGTATATGGAGGCAATTCTAAGACTAAAATGAAGATATCAACGCAAAACTGTTATTTTTTGGGCCCAGCCCGCGGGCTAAAAATTGAGATAACACGCTACTATTTCAAGGCTATGCAACTGACAAAAATCGAGGCCAATATTAACAAAAGTAACGCTGATTAGGGTTGAAATTTGGCAAAAATGGAAAATTCACAACTCAAATTGCACATAAAAATTCGCTTATATCGCAGAAATTCACACTTAAAATAGGGAACAGGCGCTAATTCATTGCAAAAGTAGCGGAAAACGCTATTCAACAGCTAAAATTGAGAAAAATCGCTTCGAAAACCTTTTAAAAAAACGTAAATGAAGAAAAATAGCTGCAAGTACCTAAAACCACTAAAATGAATACAAATGGAAAAATAACTAAATCGAAGACAAAATTTCAAGCTTCAAGGCTCAAACTAAAAAAGAGCGATACCCAGAGCAGAAAGTAAAATAAATTGCTATTGCCAAGAAAAAATATAAACAACAACGTGGCTAAAATTGAAAAAAAATCACTAATTTTAGCGCGGCCAAAATTAGCAAAAACTCTTAATTTTGAGCTCATATTGAGTAAAAGTGCTAATTTGCTGCTAAAAATTGAAAAGGTGGCTAAAATTTCTGAAAATGCCCGTTCGTGGCTAAAATGAGGAAATTCGCGAATTCAGGGGCTAGAAGCGCTACTGCGCTGCTAAAATTAAGAAGAAGCGCTAGTTCGTCGCTAAAACTTGTGGAAAATCACCAATTCGCGGACAAAATTTTTAACTTAAATACTCGCCTTCACGCCTTATGAAGGCAACCTTCTGGCTAAAATTGAGAAAAACGGCCAATTCATCGCTATGTTTCAAAACACAGCTGATTCGCGGCTATTACTGAGAAGAAGAGCTTATCTACAGCTAAAAGTAAATCAAAATTTCTAATGTGATGCTGAAATGTAATCATATGTTGCTTTGCGGCTAAAGCGCCCCATACACTGTGCGATTGCCTGCAGGCCGTCGCCTCAAGAGGCGAGCGTAAGACCAAAATCGCCGAGCAACATACACTGTCAGTCAACGATCTCACGTCCGATCCTAGCCGGTCCTACGGCCACACACCTTCAGTTTTTACGGACTGCAGCCCATGGCCTTCAGATTAACTGATAAATGTGTGGGTAACCCCGATCGACGCCCTCACGATTGCCTTCAGTTAAACTGACAGTGTATGGGGCGCTTAATGTTGCAAAAAACAAGTTTTAGCCTGGCTAAAATGACGAAAAAAGGCTAATTTTCAGTCAAATTGAGAAAAAAGGTAATTCGGTGCTCAAAATGAAATAAAAATCGCCAATTTGCAGCTAAAATTTTGGAAAACGTCAATTCGTGGCGAAAATTGAGAAAAGCGCTAATTCGCGGGTGAAGTTGAGGAAAGTTACTAATTCCCGGATGACTTTGTGAACATTTTGCATCAAAAATTGGAAATGTGCCAATTCTCGGTTTCTGAAGGCAACTTTGACGTTAAAATTGAGAAAAAGCGCCAATTCATAGCGAATGGTGAGCCAAAAAAAAAAAAGCGATTTGTGGCGAAAATTTGAAAAAACCTGCTATTTTGTGGCTCATAAGAAAAATGCTTATTTTCAGCTCAAACTGAGAACAGTGTTAACTCCCTGCTAAAATATTGAAATATTGATAATTTGCAGCTAAAGTTGAGAAAACTCAATACAGTGGGCCCAGGGAGATATCCACCCCGGGCCACGACGGGCGCAGGTCCACCAGTGCTACTCGCACCCTACAAATGGTTTTATGGACTATTCGCACTGTTTGCTTACGCTGCTGTGTCCTCTCATTGTTAGATCCGGAATCGCATACTCGCGATATAGCGCTCATTCACAGCTGAATTGAAGAAAACACCAATTTTAGCATTTTATAAATGTTTTTTTCTGAATTTGAGCCTCGAATTGGCGTTATTCTCCATATCTGCTTGCTCCACTACCTTGCTGGCGAATGACAATGCGTTGTGGTCCGTCGCCACCCCCCCCCCTCCACCCATTACAATAGGTGGGTGGGGCCTTAGATTTCTGCTGCGCCTCATTGAAACCGTTTCGGTGAGACCGGGGTGCCGCAGAGTAAGGCTACAGCGCAAACGGGTTCCGTTGTTTTGAAAAGGTGACGAACCCTTTTTAGACAAACGCTAATTCATGGGTCAAATTGACAAAAAGCTCTTATTCGCGGGATAAAATTGATAAAATCGCCAATTTGCCGCTTAAATTGAGCATAAGCGCTAAATTGGCCGCTATAGGGTGTAGAAATGTAGATAGGTGTAGGTCCGCCAATGGTCAGAGGCCCTCATAGTGGACAAAAATGAGCGTTTCCTGTGAGGTCGTTGGTTTTCAGACGAATATACTGATCATTTGCGCCCTAGAAATAGCAAAAACTGACTACTCGCACCCTACAAATGGCTTTATAGACTATTCGCACTGTTTTTCGGCGTTTTTCATTTGCATATTAAATCCCGCTCTGGAGCCGAGCATTTCCACACATCTTCTCGGTTACAATATGCTACAATTCAGAGAAGACCGGTGGAGACGGCCGGCTTGAGAGAGCATTTTTTTTTTTTTTTTTGCAAAAATGGAAACGCTATGAGTTCGTGCCCTACAATTGACTATAATGACGAATTCATGCTAAAAATGTGAATTGTAGAATTTTGAAATTATTTTTATCGAATTTCCCAGGTCTTTTACCTGCGGGAAACACGTGCATATTACAGAAATGTTGAATTTTCCAAATTCGAATTTTCCGAATTTTTCCTGGGCCCCCTCGTGCCCATTCAGAAAAAAGAAGCGTGATTGGTTGGTCTCGTAGACCCTTACTATCATAAAAAAAAATTGGGGCCAAAATCGGAGTTAACAAAGCTGTGCCCATTCCTTGTAAAGCGCAGTAAAGCGCTTATTCACAGCTGAATTGAACAAAACACCAATTCGCGGATAAAATTGAGAAAAACGCCAATTAGTGAATACAATTTGGGAAAACAGCTCATTTGCGGTTAAAATGGAGGGAAAACGATACTTCATAGCTATAAATGACAAGAAGTCGCTAATTCATTGCTGAAATTGAGAAAACGGCTAATCACGGGGATGAATAAAATAGGTAAATTATTGGCTAAAATTGTGGCATATATTGCACTTATACAACACGGCTAAAATTGAGACAAATTGTTAATTTGAGGATAAAATTGAGGAAATCGCTTATTCGAGGCTAAAATGGAGAAAAAGTGATCATTCGAAGCTAAGATAAAGAGTAAAGAAGCGAAGTAAGATAGAGAGTAAAGAAAAGATGAATAAACGCGAATTCATAGACCAATAGGAAAATCACTGCTAAAATTGAGAAAAGCGTCAATTCGCTGCTAAACTTAAGAAAAACCGCTCATTCACGGCATAAATTGAGACAACGCCCAATTCGTGGATTGTGGAGACAAACTCGATCATTAAATTTTGAAAAACTGCTAATTCGTGGCTAATGGTGAACAAAATCTCTCATCTGCGCCTAAAACTGGGAAAATCGTTAATTCGCGGCTAAAATTAAGGGACAGCTCTCATTCATAACTAAAATCGAAAAATCATAAGATCACGGCAATCTCGTGGCTAAAAATGAGACGAATCGGTGCCCCTAAAATGGAGAAAAAGTGCTCATTTACTGGCTAATTGAGAAAACACCAATTCGCGGATAAATTTTAGAATAACGTTAAGTTCACGAATAAAATTGTGAAAAACAGCTGATTCGCAGCTAAAATTGAGAAAAAACTATAATTTATGGCTAAAAGTAAACAAATCGCTAGTTCAAAGACCACTTTCTGGCACGAAGTTATATGTTCAGAAGCAGCGAATGGCGACGTTTTCTCAAATTTAAACCGGGAATAAGCGGTTTTAAGCCGTATATTATTGGATTCCTCTATTTTATCCGCCTGTAATCCGCTCTATCAATTTTGACCGCTTGCAACGTTTTTCTCAATTTCAGCCGCGAGTATAAGCGATTTTTTTTTTAACCTAAACGCCCAAGAACTTGCGCTATTTCTCAATTTGATAGCCTCAAAGTTGCATTCAGAATTATCAGGCACACTTTTATATTTTATAGCCGCGAGACAACCATTTTCCTTAATTTTAGCCGCAAAGTAGCGTTTTTTCTCCGTGAATATGCGATTTTTCTCAATTTTACCACGAATTGGCGTTTTTGAGAGAGATAGAGCATTCATTACGGCGCTATAGCTGGAAATTAACGTTTTTCTTGGTTTTTAGCTACGGTAATTATTGATTTTCCAAAATTAGCCGCAAGTAAAGCCAGGTATTTTACATTTTAGCACCGCATTAACAATTCTCCCCCCCCTCTCACTTCTAGCTATGGATTAGCGCTTATCCTCAGTTTTAGCCGGAAATTAGCGGTTTTTCCTAACTATAGCCGTGAATTGGCCCTTTTTCTCAATTTAGCCACAAATAAATAGCTTTCAGAAGCCACGAATTGGTGTATATTTAATTACGGACAGAAATTGATCCCCCCCCCCTATTTTGGACGCGAATTAGCACTTTTCCCCAATTTTAGAGCCTAAGTAACGATTCTCGAGTTTTCCTCAATTTTTAGCCGCGAATTATAGCACTTTTTCTCAATTTGAGCCTGAAAAAAGCTTAAAAATTAGCGTTATTTTTACATCTTAGCCATGCTAATAAGTAGCTTTCTAAAATTGGCCGCAAACCAGCGGATTTTTTAAAATTCTAGGCCTGCATTAACAATATATACCTTAAGCTATGGATTAGCGCTTTCACTAAGTTTTAGCTTTAAATTAGCGGATTTTTTCACCTATTTACTTGAGTTAGCGTTTTTTCGCAAACTTTGCCACTAATAGATTGCTGTAAAAAGCCTCGAATTGGCATAATTTAAATATTAAACGCCAAATCCAATTGTTCTATTTTTTTAGCTGCGAGTTAGAGTTATCCACACGTTACCCGCGAATTAGTGATTTTCCTCAAATTTCAGTCGCGAATTAGTGCTTTTTTTTTCAATTTTAGCATCTTGGAGATATTTTTTCCATTTTCAGCAGTGAGTTAGCAATTTTTCTCAATTTAAGCTGAAAATTCAGTCGCACTTATTAGTGATTTCCAAAAATTCTCTACAAATTATCCCCGCATTATCGATTTTGTTGTCACTTTTAGCTATATGGTAATAGCGCTTTTCACTTTCAGCTGTACAAATAGGTTGTCTTAGGCGAATTTTCAATTTTAAACTCCTAGGTACTGAGATTTGTTTCCATTTTAGCCGTGAATCAGCACTTTTTCTCCATTGTAGCATGGAATTAGCTTTTTCTCAATTTTTACTGAAAATTATCGTTTTTTTGTATATCTTGAATTAGCGATATTTCTCAATTTTTGTCACAAATTGCCGTTTTCCTATATTTTTAACAGTGAATTAGCACTTTTTCTCAATTTGTGCTGAAATTTAGCACTTTTCTTAATTTTATCCGCGCTAAATAGTGATCAGTGTTTTTTTTTCCTACAATTTAGCCCCTTTGCTCTTTTTTGTCACCAATTCTAGCCACGAATAAGGGTTTTTTTTATTTGTAACGCCAGATTAACGATTTTTCTGCAGGTTTTTCGCGAATTTGCTCTTTTTCATCGACTGGAATTAGTCGATTTTTTGTTAATTTTAGCTGCGATTTGTTTCACTTGTATACAGCCTTGGTAAAGAGCATTTTTCTTATTGAGCCGTTAAATACGGAAAAGTGAGGGTGTGGATTAGCTCCCCTCCTCCTCCCACTCCACCTCGTCATCCTCTCATAACTGAAAAACCAAATCTTCGAGGTAATGGGCATTGAAGACGCTAATTTCACTTCGGACGCCAAGCAAAAACTAACTTTTTTCACTGGAAGGAACGTTATTTCCTGTCTGTTAACAATATGCCTCCCTCTGCCTCGCCGAATGTTCAAGAATTTTAATTTCCCTCACAAAAAAAGAACAAAAAAGTGAAAAGTAAAGTTTCATTCACGCCTCTTTGGTTAATTTTTTAGTCGAGTGGAAAATTGAAAAAAATATAATCCTCGCCCTTCGTCATCCATCAACTCATTGACCCTATCCCAAGGGGTTAATCCTTTTCACCCCGGCGCCCACCGCGATTTCCCTGAAAACCATTCTGGTTGTAAAGAGGGTCAGTGGTGTTAGATTTCAGGATGGGGGAGGGGGGCAAGAAGGCTCTCACGAAATTAGTGGGTGCGGACCACACGGATCAAAAGTTGTTTGCTCCTAGAAATTAGCTATAGTCCTATAAACAACTGGGCAAACCAAAAATCGCTACGGATTTTCAATCAGACACACTGTGGTTGGAGGTGGTTTGCCGGTTTTTCGGACGCTCTTCTTCTTCGGGCTTCTTATGCGGCTAAAATTAAGAAAAAAAAAAGGAAAAAATCGCGGCTAACAATAAGAAGAAATTCACGGCTAAAATTTAAACAAAGCGGTTGTTAAAAGCAAAGATGCGGGAGAAGAGCTAATCGACAGATAAAATTGAGGGGAAAAACGGTGTTTCGAGGTTATGTTTTACAAAATGCTCTAATTCGATGCTAAAATTAAACGCTAATTCATGAAAAAAAACAAAAAAAAACGCAAATCTGCCATTACAACTGAGAGTTCGGTAATTCGCGGTTAAAATTGGTTTCAGATTCAAAATCTGTTTCGATTTTTGGAGTCCTCGTGGCAATAAACCACTAAATACGTGAATTGAGAAATGCAGACGGGTTAATGATCAAAACACCCCTCAGAGTACCGACAGAGGCAGAAAATCAGAGCCGAAAAATTGAGAAAAATCACTCATCAAATCGCTGCTAAAACTGAGAAAAATCACGAATAAAATTGACAAAAAGCACACGGACGGATAAAATTTATGTGAACGCTCTAAAATTATGGAAAACGCAAATACGTGACCTCTTTGTTAAGAAAACTTGGTCATCGAAACCGTGAATAATCGCTAATCCATCGCTGAAAGTGAAAAAAAAATTGATAATGCGGGCCAAAAATGTTTAAGAAACCGATAATTTGGGGCCAATAATGAAAACAAATCACTAATTATTAGCGCGGCTTAAATTGAGAAAAATACTAGTCTGCAGATGAAATTGCGGAATAGTGCTAATTCGCTACTAAAAAGGTAAAACACCACTAATTTGCAGCAAAAATTGAGGAACACACCAATTCGTGGCTAAAATTGAAAACAAATTGAGAAATTCGTGAATGTTTATATTAACTTGGTGCTCGAAACTGAGAATAATCGCTAATCTATCGCTGGAAGTGAAAAAAATTGATAATGCTGGCCAAAATGTTTAAAAAAATACCGCTATTGTGGCCAATAATGAGAAAAATCACTAATTAGCGCTGCTAAAATTCAGGAAAATCACTAATTCGTTTATAAAGTGCAGAAAAAGCTCTAATTAGCGGCTAAAATCGAAAAATTGCCCATTTTCGGCTGTTTTTGAAAATACGCCAATCTGAAGGAAACTTAAGTCTTAAAACTGAGAAAAAGCGACTTCCATTGCTAAAAGTGAAATACAGGGGGAAAATGTTCAAAAATCAACTAATATGCGGCTAATATTGAGACAATTCACTAATAAGCGCGCTTGAAATTGATAGAAAGTATTATAATTATGCGGCTAAAACTGAGGAATATCACTAGTTCGTTGATAAAGCGTACAAAAAGCTCTAATTCATGGCTAAAAATGAAAATACCCATTCAAATTTTAGGCTGTTGCTGAAATATGCCCCAATTCGCGGCTTCTGAAGGCAAATTTGTGAATAAAATTGAGGAAAAGCGCTAATTCGTGGCAGTAAGTGACAAAAAATCGGCTGATTCACGGCTAAAACAGAAATAAACCGGTTTTTTCGATTTTAGTCATGAATTAGCGTTAATCTCTGTTTCAGCCTCCGATTTTGGCACTTTAAGTTAATTTTAGGCGCGTCTCCATCTTAGCCATGAATCAGCGTTTTCCTCTGTCTTAGCCGCCGATTAGCACTTTATCTCAATTTTAGCGGCGAATTGACGTTTTTCCAAATTTTAACCGCGAATGAGTGATTTGTCTCAATTTTACTCGTGAATTTTAGCAATATTTGTCAATTTGTGCCATGGATTAGCGATTTTTCTCCATTTTAGCCACATAGTTACCTTCAGAAGTCGCGAATTGGCGTTTATATCAGTTTTAACTGTGAATAAGGGATTTTGTTCAAATTTTAGCCGTACCTATATTTGCGTTTTTTCCGCACTTTATCCGTGTATCAGCACTTTTCCTCAATTCATCCACGAATTAAGCGACTTTTTTCTCGATTTTTACTATGAATTTGCGTTTTTATCAGTTCTAACCCACCGACTAGCACTGTTCATCAGTGTTAGCCGCTAATTAACGATTTCCCAAGCCACGAATTGATGTGTTTCTCAATTTTAGCCTTAAATAGGCGTTTTCCTCATTAGCCGTGTATTAGTGATGTTTTTCAATTTTAGCCTTTTATAAATGTTTTTTCTGATTTTTAGCCTCGAATTGACGTTTTTCTCCAGATCACCTCTCGCTGTTCCACTAGCAGCTAGCTGCCGGATGAAAATGCGATGTGGTGCGGTGCCCCCCCCCCACCCTACAATAGGTGGGTTGGACCTTAGAGTTCGGCCGCGCCTCATTGAAACCGTTTCGGTGAGACTGGGGTGCCGCAGAGTAAGGCTACAACGCAAACGGGTACCGTGGCTTTGAAAAGGTTGCGGACCCTTTTTAGACAAACGCTAATTCATGGGTAAAATTGACAAAAAGTCCTTATTCGTGGGTTAAAATTGAGAAAATCGCCAATTAGCGGCTTAAATTGACCATAAGCGCTAAATTGGTGGCTATAGGATGTAGAAAAAGCTACGCCGTAGCTAAATTAATGGACAATTCATAATTTTGCGCTACATAAAAATTGTATTTCTTGTTTAGAGAGATTTTCGCCGCGGGCCCCGATAGGTGTAGGTCCGCCAATGGTCAGAGCTGCCCTCAGAGTGGAAGTGGAGTTTTCGGCTGAATTTTTCTACTGCATGAAGGCCTTTTCCTTGGACATCAGGGCTGATGATTACGTGACCGCTGATATACACGTGAATATCGTGCGGCGACGATGCCGGGAGAGCGTCTCACAAGTTTGGGCTCGTTGACAACCAAATTTTACGAATTTTGATCTTTCTATTCCAACTTTCATGGAATTTGTCTCTTGGAAATATCAATTTTCCGGTTTTGGCGCATTATCACTTTTTCCAACAGACTTTATAGAAACCCTGAAACTAATCGTTTCATCACGAACTATGGAATTGTCTCCAGCGGCTCTCATTCAGGCCCTGAGATGGTCAACTGAGTGAGGAGTCTTCCGAATTCCATTTTGTCTGTTTCCGAGAATTAATATTAATTATGATCCGGCAACAGAAACCGGGACACAATGCGTCTCTGGGTGATCTTGCCCGGGACGCGGGACATGAGTAGCCAAAACGGGAATGTCCCGGGATACCCTAAACGTAGTCTAGCCTACCGTCCCCCCTCCCCCCGGTTCACCATTCGGCTCATTCTGTGAGATCCTGCCTTTCTGGCCAGGACCTCTTACTAGGCTCCCCTTGTCATCGTAGGTGATTTTAACGTGGATTTTCACCGGGATTCAGCCGACTGCCTGGCGTTTAGAAGCATCATCTCCTCCTTCGAACTGTCTTTCACCATTTCAGGCGCTACTAGGACACACCATACAGGCAAGCGCTCTTGCCTTGACAAAATAATAACGAATTTCTGTTCCTCGTCTTTAAAGTCCCGCCACAGCTCGCTTTATTTGTCGGACCATCGCGCTCAGGAATTGTCGATATTTGGTCCTCGATCCCGGGTTCTCCTCTGCCAGTAAAATAATTCGTCCCTCGTCCCCTGATAAATGTGTCTTGTTTCGGAGCCTCCTTCGTACTGCGGGCCTTTGGCTGGGCGCAAATTCCGAGCCGCGGCCGGACCTGAGGGCTGATGTGGCTTTCCTCGAGACGTTCCTGTCTGTCGTGGATCACGCACTCCCTAGTCGGAAGGTTGGGGCCACCGGGTCCCGAATGAGAAGTAATCCCTGGTTCTCTGACGCGCTTAGGCAGAAGAAGTGCCTCTGCGAGGATCTTTCAGCTCGTCGAAGTTCCTTGGCGTCACCTTGTCACTCCAGCCTTTGTGTCTATGCTCCGCGCAAATCACGAGGATTTCCGTGTCAGCGTTGCTAATGCAAAAAGAGCCTATAACGATTCCTTCATTAAGAATGATTCTAATATTAGTAAATCCGCTGGGAACATCCTGAAGGGTGAACTTCCCGCGGGATGCAGTGGTTCTTTTGCTCATGACATCCACCTCGACGCGAGCTCCTTCAAGGAATTCTTCATAAATGCTGCCGCCAAGAGAGCCACTTCGCTGCCTGATTCGCATGTGGGTTTCGAAACCTTCCTTTTATCGACCCACAGCTGCTCTTTCTCCCTCAAGGAGGTCTCAGTTGAGGAGGAGGATGTTTACAGCGCCATCCTAGGTATGAACAATTCACCAGCGTAGGACTATTACGGGCTAACTGTCGAAATTGTCAAGTCTTCGGCCGATCTCATCGATGAGCCGCTTTCATCTGTGATCAATGGTCTTTTTGAGTCAGGCTCTTTCCCGGAATGCCTGAAGGTATTGGTCGTCACGCATGTTACCAAAAAATCAAACAATGACTATAGTGATTTCCGTCCCATCTCCATCATTCCTGTCTTCACTCGCGTGACTGAACGGCTGATCCTTTCCCAACTTCTTGATTTCTGTAAGGCGAGTAAACTCCTTGCGAAGAACCAGTTTGCTTTCAGGAAGGGTCACTCCCCGTTTTTGGCCGCAATTCATCTCCTTCAGTCGGTGCTTTTCGGTCTTGAGTCGGGTTCCCTCCCCCTCCTTGTGCTTGAGATTGTTTGATCTCACAAGGGCGTTTGACTCTATCGATATTGACGTCCTCCTAGCAAAGCAATTCGACGAGTTGCTGTTAGTTGGGTTGCTGAGCGCGTACTTGACCGGCTGGTTGCAGTGTGTGTACTTCGGCGGCACCAAATCTGAGCTTGGTCGAACGGTTGACCTCGGAGTGCGGCAGGGATCCATCCTGGGTCCGGTACTCTTTCTTATCTACGTCAATGATCTCTGCCTTGTCTTCTCGTCCCTTTTTTCATTCTGAAATTTTCTTTACGTCGATGATACGACCGTTTTATGCAGAGGTGGAATTGAGGTCGACCTCTTGAGCAGCCTGGGTGTGGCTTCCTCGTTGGTCCGGTCGTGGTGTGTAGCGAATCGACTCGTGCTTAATGAGGATAGTTGATCTGTGGTCACCGGGCCATGTCGTCATATCCTCGGGGTTACCATCGACTCTCGTCTTTCTTGGGATCAACACATTGACAAGCTCTCCGTCCACCTCTCGAGGGTTGTTTTTGTTCTCCGTCGTTTGAGTGATGTGGTCTCCTCTGACACGCTCCGTGTTGTCTACTACTGGCTTTTTTACTCCCGCATGTCATATGCCATTGCTGTCTGGGGAAACTCCGCGCACAATGGCAAAATCTTTAAAATTCAAAAGTCTGCGCTACGCGTCCTCCGTGGGTTACCACCTAAGTCGTGTCGTGAGTGATTATTCAGCCTCCTCGGCACCTTCACAACGTATGGGTTGTTCATCATGAGAGTGCTCCTCTTTGTGCCGACCCACATTGGGGAGTTTCCCGTGAACTCCACCTCCCACTCTTATGCCACGAGACACGCTTCCGACTTGTCAATAAGTTTTGTACGCCTTGCGACTACTGCGCGGGTCAACCCGGCTTGCTTGGGCGTAAGGTTATATAACGCGCTGCCACCCGCACTCAAGGAGTCCAGTGTACCTCTTCCAAGTTTTAAACGCCAGCTCCGCGAGCTCATTCTTGCAGCTGCCCCATACTCCGTGGACGAGATCATTCGTTACCTAGAGACCTAGTCGTGTTAGAAAATATTTGACGATAGCAAAATTTGTTTTTCTCGTTCGTATTCTGCAAAATTAGTTATTCGAATTAACTGTACCTGCGAAACTAGATTTAGAAATAGCCAAAGCTACGAAATTTGATTTTTGATCTGGCAAATATCCCCAAAGTTGGGGCTTAAAGAACTCAAGTTCCCGAAATTAAGTTTTATAGGAGCCCAGTATCACAAAATTGGGTTTTAATGAGCGAAAGTCCACAAAAATGGCTTATGAAAGAGCAAAACTCACGAAAATTTGGGTTTTAAAGGGCAAATAAGCTCACGAAATTTGGTTTTATAATGTGCAAAACGCGCGTGTTTGTCCAAATTGTCCGTTTTGATGGTTTAATGCTCTAGTTTGTGGGGTGAGTGTCAGATACTAAGCCCCTCAGTTGAAAGTGAAAGATGTTGGGACTAGACTAGACGTTAAAAGTTGAGAACGAAAAATAGGACAACAATGAGAACAATTTTGACCTCTCCCCCGGACACCTGCAAAATGAGCCCGGCCGTCCCCTGACGCTCTAAAAAGTAGGACATGTCCGCGGAAAGTAGGACGATGTCTGGTCACCCTAGCGTGTTTATATTTTGAATCACAAGTGAGCTGATTTTGGAGGTAACAAACTAGAGGTGGTCGCCAAGGCGATTTTTATATTTCTGGTGGAGTTCCAAACTCACGGATTTCGCCTTCGGTTTCACTCGCTATTTGAAATAGTTGAAAGGTACGAAAATAAAATCATATCATGCTGCATAATGTTATAAATAAATTAGCCGTTAGTATAAAAACTTATCGATTTCTCTAGGGCTGGGCCACTGGAAAACAACAAATGAACGAAAAGACAGCCGCTAAAACCTTGCAGACGGTTCCCAATCCGTCCATGAATTTATTAGTGATAACCTGATAACGTAACCTCTGACGTCATTACTTTATGCACTTGTGCATTATAATTCTATTGGACCGGTGAAACGCGTTTTATTTGTCCTTATGCACATGCACATGTGCATTAAGTTCAACTTTATAAGCTACAAACAGGCACTTTATTACGCCAGACTTGCGTAAATTTGTTTGGTTGCATAGAACGTAAAAATAGAGCTTGTGAACGGGCCTTTAAGAACTTTAAGGAAGCGAAACAATATTATTTACTTTTGATATTGAGCGAAGACCCTGAATTTCGCTGAGCTTCATCTGGCAAAGTTCATTGCACACATTTCAGTCAGGAAAACCATATAAAAGCTTCCTCGAGGCTTTTTTTAAAAAAAAAATCAAAGCGTTTTGTTTTTATTCTTTTTAAAAATTAAATGCGTCTCAACGACAAGCGCAGTTTCAATATAACTTCCTCAATTTTCTATACAAAAGCGTTGATTTCTAAACTTCCCTGCGACGTACAAAAGCATGTTCGTTTTCTACGACCGTGAAAAGCGACTCCGTCGACATTTTTATAGCTCCGTCAAATCTCAAGTGGCGTTCCATAGTGAGAGGGGGGGAGGGGAGAGAAAAAAAGGTGACAAACCTCCACATCGCCTTTTTTGGCAACCACATACCCATAAATCGGAGCTGTGAATGAAAAATGGAAGCGCTTCCTACACGGAACACCGAAGCCCCCCGCACCGCCACACACGGGGGTTCAGAAGTCGTGGAAGCACCTCGAAAATCAAACAATAGCCCGATTGTTCTTTAATGAGAGCTCTCCGATTGGGCATTCGAGCCTGTGGTGTTTTGCCTTCCTTGTTTCTTTTAAGCCCTCTTCACCTTAACCAGCCGTTTGAAAAAAAAATACAATAATCCATCAATTTAATTGTAATTCTGACTTCGTTTTAGTACGAGTTGCCTAACATGCTCAAGGGAAAAAACATTAATTTTCGTCCTGCTAATCCTCCGGGGCATGCAAGGAACTCCTCCTCTGAAGAAGTTCAAGGATTCACCGTACCCTCCTATTTGTTATTATAAAGAGAGAAAAACCATATTGGCCCGGACGTTACTTAAACGCGCGGGGAAACATCAATATTCCCAAGGGAAATCCTCGTTCATTATCATTCTAAGCACGAGACTCGGTCTTACAGTGTTTTACCTGTTTTGTACCGCGCGATGAATGATGGAGTAACAGAGTCATGACTCAATTGTTCAACTTGTGTGTCCCTCTCCATTATGGAGAGGAATGTTTTACGATTCCATTGTATTCTCACTCTAAATTGGTCACGAATTACCGCAAAAACCAAAAAAAAAAACTCTTAAAAACATAATTTGGAGCTAATACGAGCTCCCGAACGTTCACCGGGGTGTGCATTTTCATGTTTTACCATTGTTTTTTTGTTTTTGTTTTTTTTTTTTACCATATTTCCCACTATGACGATAAACGGTGTGGAATTGTCACAAAAAACAAAAAACGACAGCCTTGAAACGCGACGCTTTCGACGGTGTGCGTGAGCAATATCAATCATTCGTATTCTTTTTTGTTGATACCCCTCCTTCTCCTCCTCCAAGCCCATCAATCAACTCCTCAACCAATACAGAAAATGAGACTTTAATTGCGGCTGCGAGAAAGGGTAAAAGTGAAACATTTGAATGTGTGTGGGGGGGGGGGGGTCATAAAATTGATTCTCTCCAATTTTATTGAAAGTATTATTTATAGGGTACTCGTTAAAATAACATTTATTTTCCCTCATCTTGTTCACCAGCTTTAATATAGCGGCAGGCTTTTAAACGTGATTAGCGGTTTTTTGTATTTATATCCCATTATAATGAGGGGGATTTTGAAAAAAAAAAAAAAAAGTGAAAAGTCCTTCCTAAAGAATTTATTGCTTGTACCTATTCATTTCAGCATAAATGAATAAATAAACGGGATTATTACGGTGTAAGTGGAGTAACGTGATCGGTCCGGCACAGGAGTGAATTCAGGGAACATTGTAGGACGTATGATGAGGGGGAGGGGGTACTTCCTTAGTTAGCCTCCACTCAAAGTGTGAAGGGGACGTATATACAGGGAATTTGTTCGCTTTTTAAGGGTTCAAGTGGGGAATTTCTGTACCGGAAAGGACTTGCGGATGCAGACAATCAACCAATCAGGGGCATAGCCGGCCCTTGGTCTAAGAGTGGTCAGAAGATGTCAGATGCATCTGAGACCCCAAGCAAGAGAACTGGTATAGTTCGTCTACTCATATATAAGCGCTTTAAATCGTCAAATTGTTCTCCAGAAACTGAATTTTCACAAAAAGGGTCATAGAATCCGTCAAAAATCAACATTTCTGATTATAAAATATCATTGTAGCCTTCTATTTACGATTTTCTGTCCAAAAACTGACAATGTTTATTCCAGAAATATTTATTCTTGTAAAAAGGGCTTAGCCCTCCAATACGGAGTGTCTCAATTTTCAACTTATTGCCTGAGAGACGTTAAAAACTGACATTTTTAAACTGAAAACTTAAGATTTTACTCTGAAACTGAATATTTTTATTCTGAAACAGACAATTTCACGCAAAAGCCGAAGTTGTTACCCCAAAACTGAAGTTTTCACAACACAACTGCGGCGATTTTAGCCCCAAAACTCACGTTACACACTAAAACTGGCGATTTTACCCCCCAAAGCACACGTTATACACTAAAACTGACTATTTACCACAATACTGACGATTTGTTCCCAAATAAGACGATATTACACCAAAACAGACGATATCATGCCAAAGCAGACGTGTTATCCCAAAAGTAGAGATGTTTCCACAAAACTGGTGATTATTCCCCAAAAACATTTGGTGGTTTTACCTTAAAAATGAATATTTTACTCCGAAACTGTTCATTTTACCTCTGAACTGTCTGTTTTAAAACAGAAAATTGGAGATTTTACTCTAAAACTGACGAATTTACTCCAAACCTGAAGTGTTCTTCCGATGGTTTCACTACAAAAACTGGCCGTATTGACCTAAAACCATGGAGGTAGGAATAAGTGGAGAGAGAGACAGGCTTTTTTAATGTAGAAACATATGAAGCCTGGTTTTCCGCCATTACAAACCTACTGTTATCATTCACCAAGAGTGGTTGGGAGGGGAATTCATCGCATTTTCACTGAATCAATTATCAAATTGTCAATATTTTTGTTGGGTGAGTCCTGATAACAGATGGTGTGTAGTAATGGCGACCGGCTTCACGAAAAATGTGTTTGACTCCTTCCACTTGTTCCTATCACCATGCCTAAAACTGCCGTATTTAACCAACGATATATAAACCTGGATTGTTCAAAGCGGTCTGGAGGGGCGTGGAGGGGGCAGGTCGTCCCCTGGTAAACAATCACCCTATCCCTCTCCTTGTGTAGTTATGGCAACATAGCACTTATTTTGAAACTCCTCCCCTCTCATCCACTATGGGAGCTTATTTGATGGCTATTCTTTATCAGCAGTGATGAGCAATCCAGTTCTTTTAAATATCGTTGGATTTAACTTCAAAACTAACAATTTCATTTTTTCAAAATAAAAAATGTTCCAGGAACGACGGAAGAACAATTGCTTCAACAAGCTCGTACATACGACAAACAAAACGCTCTCGTTATTTTTCACCACCTCCCATAAGCATTTCGAACTCCCCGCTACCTCAGGTCCATCAAAACTTGACTCCGAAGAACATTCCTGGAGGACTAATCCAAAATAATCCTCACCGTACTAACGTTATCCGAACAAAACAAGAAAAAAACATAATGGACTCAATTTTGGATATCGTGTACATCATAGTACAAGATCTACGACAGATAGACGAGTCTGAACTAACTGATACTAACGTAAAAAATCTCATCCGTGACAAAGTCAAAGCCTTGTATACAGAAGAAGAATCGACATGAAAATAGAATTAGGGAGGAAAGGGAAGAAAAAAATTTTTTTTTCTCACTTTCTTTATGTTCCTTCAGCGTTTTTATTTTTGCCGATTTTTTTTTTCTGTTTTTTTCTATTTTTATTGTATATTTATTTTTAATTTTTTTGTTATTTTTGTTTTCTCTATTTTTTTATATTTTTCTTCATTTTTTTCATCTTTTACACCATCAATTGGACTCGAACGCACTAATGAATCCCTCCAACATGTTAATGCCGTCAATCCCTCGTCGCCTATATTTTATCACCTACTAATATCTCTCAAATGACTACTATACCTTTAAAAATATTACAATGGAATGCTCACTCCGCCGTAGAGAAGAAGGGAGACCTCGAAAAGTGCCTCGAGTCAAATCAAATAAATGTAGTAGCTTTATCAGAAACATGGTTCAAACCATGGAAACAATACGCTTATCGAAACTTCAATATTTGCAGAAAAGACAGACAAGACGGATATGGGGGCGTGGCGATACTAATTAAGGATAATATATTATTTACCGATTTTTTCTCACCCGTCTCAATTCCAAATGTATGCAGTGTCAGCGTTCAATTGACACTCAACAATGACAGCGGTAACTCTCCCTTAACCATAGTGTCTATTTAAAATAAACCGACTAATAATATATCAAGTCAAGAATGGTCAAATATGTTCGACAGCTATCCTAAACCAGTTCTTATCCTGGGGGATTTCAATTGCCACCACGAAGCGTTTGGTTCCTCTTGGTCCGATGCAAAGGGCCGCCAATTAATCAATGCGCTGCAAGACTCTGGGTTGATATATTTGAATGATGGTTCTCACACCTTTATTGGTCACAGAACTAATTCTGCAATAGATCTGTCTATGCTCCCCAATTTAGCATCTCAATGCAACTGGCAAGTGCTTCAGGACCCTATGGGATCCGATCATTTGCCTATAATACTGAGTAACTGTGAAATATTTCCCCGGAGCTGTACTAATTTCCAGAAGTCACGTAGATGGATCACCGATAACATAGACTGGAGTGGATTCCAAACATGTATAGGAAAATTGTTGCAAGAAGAGTCGGAAGAAATAAATTACAAAAAATTTTTGCAAATCCTAAAAGACTCTTGTGATCAAAACTTACGAGTGTATAAGGAAGGGGTCACTCAAAAGTCAGGGGGATGTCTCTGGTGGAACGCAGAATGTGAAAATGCAGTCACCGCGAGACGAACAGCTTTTGATATCTATAAGAATGACTCTAACGGGGCTAATTTTCAGACATTCTTGGCCAAACCAGCTGAGGCCAAAAAAGTGATAAAAAAGGCAAAAAGTAGTTCTTGGGAGACGTTTTGTAACGAGCTGAGCTCCAGCACTCCTCTCAAAAGAATATGGAACCAAATGAAAAAAAATAAAAACCGTAGAATAGCCAATATTATTCCCACTATTGAAGGTCCTTGGGCCCAAGAATTTTTAGAAAAACTAACACCGCACCATATCCCAGAGCAATACTCCTTGGATCCTGACCCGCATGATGCTCCCCAAGAACATTTTCTCACCGACAATTTTTACTTAGACGAATTCCAAAAAGCTTTAAAAAAAACGTCTAACACGTCTCCAGGAAAAGATTTTATAACGTACCCTATTCTAAACAATTTGCCAAATTCCGCTAAATCAGCCTTACTAAACATTTTCAATAAGTCGTGGCAATCAGGTGAGTTTCCATCGGCATGGAAGGAGACCATAGTTATTCCATTATTGAAGCCATTGAAACAACCCAATTTAGCCGATTCTTATAGGCTTATATCTCTGTCTTCATGCGTGATGAAGACTTTTGAGCGAATGATAAAAAGCCGATCGGATTGGTGGCTCGAGCACTATGAAAAAATACCGAAATCACAATACGGTTTCCGCAAGGGCAAATCTACTCAACATAGTCTGTCCCAGCTCATCACCGGAATCGAAATAGGTCTTACGGAAAAGAAATCCACTTTAGCGATATTTCTTGATATATAAGAGGAGCATATGACAATGTGGTACTGTCGGTGTTGAGTAAGAAGATGATAGCTATGGGTATGCCCACCAAGTTTACCAGTAATATTATCCAACTAATATCGGATAGGAAACTAACGCTTCGCGTAGAAGGGAGATTCATTGGCCCTAGATGCACCAACCAAGGATTGGCTCAGGGCGATATTCTCAGCCCACCTCTTTACTCGGTACACGTAGCGGATGTGGAGTCGGTCCTGGCTCCAGGTGTAAGTATATTGCAGTACGCGGATGACATTTGTATTTACATGACATGCCCCGCAAGATTCAGGAGTGCTTTGATAAACTTAACAATACTTTGGACGACTTACTCGTTTGGACCAGAACGGTAGGACTCAGCATTTCGCCCGAAAAATCCCAGTGTTGCCTCTTCACGAGAAAAAGATATCCTAGAATAGATTCGGAAATAAAACTAGGAGAAGTAGTCATCCCAATGTCTCAAAAAGTGGTTTTTCTCGGAATGCACCTAGATAAAGGTCTTCGGTGGGATTCTCACATCACTCACTTATCCGGTCGAATTGAGAAATATATTAACGCTCTTCGCATGGTCACTAACTTGAATTGGGGAGCGGACCCCAATGTGGCATTGATGTTTTATATAAATCGTGTATAAGAGCAGTGTTAGACTACGGCAGCATATTTTATGGAAAGGCGCCTAAATAAAAACTCCAAAAATTGGAAATCCTTCAAAATAAATGCATTCGACTATGTCTGGGATCATTAAAATCAACTCCGGTAGATGGACTGCAAGCGGAAGCTGGATGCCCATCACTCGGGCTTCGGAGAACCCTGTTAGCAGACAGATTCCTGATTAAAGCTCTGGCGTTTCACCCGGAAATTTACGACAACATTTACAAACTATCAATTCAAGATTTGACCAGCTCGTACAGAAAAAAAAATCCACACCGCTTCTTTGTCAAAGTTTTACCTTTTACGCTGAAAAAAGCCGAAAAATCTCTCGAAGCTCGAAAATGGACTTCTACTGTAATAGATATGTCCTCGATATCATGGTACCCACGATTACGATAGAACTGCCTCCCCAGGGTTCTGACGCTGTGATTAACCAGTGGTTCCGAGAGTGGATAGTCCGCCTGTTACCAGGTTATTCTTTGTTCTACACTGATGGGTCAGTGATCGATGGTAAATGTGGTTGTGGCGTTTTCTCTTCTTCACCAAACATTAAATTGGCATTAAAGCTGGACGACTTATGCACAATTTTCACATGCGAACTTTTGGCCATTTTGGAGGCTCTAAAGCTCATGCGGGATCGAAAGGTGGACAAAGCTGCGATCCTCACGGACTCCCTCAGCGCTGTTCAAGCCTTAAAGAATTATGATTATTCATCGAAAAATAACTACATTTTATTGGAAATCGTTCGCCGAGTAAAAGAAGGGAAAGAGACAGGTCAATTAATCAACTTCGTATGGATAAAAGGACATTCAGGGATATCAGGTAATTCGAAAGCGGACGAATTAGCACGAACTGCCCGTACTCCCCGTACCATTCAATGATCTGTTACCTACAGCCAACGCCAGACTAAGAAAATTATGGCAAAAGAACTACTCTGATAAAATGGATGTGGGACGATTCTACGATCGGCACCCGTACATGGTTTCAAGACACCAAAAAAAAAAAAAAAAAAAGCTGTTCTGTAGACTGATATCGTGCCTTAGGACAAATCATGGACTATGTGGTACATACTTGAACAGAATCGGGCCTCGGATAATGACAAATGCGAGTCATGTGGAGATAAAGACACCCTTGAGCACAAAATAATGACTTGTGACCAACATGACGACAAGCGAAAATAATTTTTTAGGGCAATTACGTTCCAAATCCCACAACCGTTCAACTATCACACAATCAGCTTCTAACGACCTAATGATATATGAAGAATTAGTAAAATTTGTTATAGCTTGTGAATTTAAGATCTGATACGAAATAATTTTATTTATACAAACTATGGCTATGGCTAACGCTAATGCAAAAAAAAAATAAATAAATAAATAAAAAATTAAAAAACTCATCAATTTCACCCCAAAACTGACGGCACTGCCTCAAAAGTAGACATTTTACTCCAAAACTGGCAATTTCACACTATAACTGACGTTTTACCCCAAAACGGATAATTTTACGCCGAAAAGTCTGCTTTGAAAAGTCTGACGATTTTAACACAAAACTGACAATTTCACCACAATACTGACGATATTTTGTTTCCAAATAATACGAGATTACACCAAAACAGATAATTTCGCGCCAAAGCTGACGTACCTCAAAAGATGCCACTATACAAAACTGGCGATTTTACCCCAAAACGACGGTTTTAACTTTAAAAATCTTACGATTTCATCCCAAAAACTCACATTACGTAAACTGACGATTTTACACTATTACTTGTGGTTATTCCTCAAGATCGATTATTTTACCAAAAACCTGTAAACTTTACACCAAAACTGACGTTTTACCCAAAAATGTGATTTTACGTTGAAACTGAAGACTCTTTTTTGAAAACTCTGATGAAATTAAATCTGCAGTTTCGTAGAGAAAATTAAGTTTTCTGGTAATTGTTGTAAAGTAGAAACTTGAATCTGGGGTTAAAACATTTCTGTTTTATGGCAAAACCGTAAGTTTTGGGGTAACATTTTCATTTTTTAGGAAAAACTGACTAATTTAGTTTAAGGGTAAAATCTTCAGTTTATATAATATACGAGTATAATTCGTCACTTTTGGCTTGAAATCTCTTGTATAGGATTAAAATCGTCACTTTTCGTGTTGAAATACCCCAAAACTAAGATTTCATGCCAAAACTGACGTTTTTATCAAAACTGAAACATGGCGAATAGCCATGTAATTGCTAACCATTTAGAGTTGAATATTTGTGAGTATGCAAGTTTGAGCGAAATTAAAAGTTTCCAGGTTGAACATTTGGGAAGTTGCAAGTTTCCGGCCTTTACTTACGCAAAATTGCAATTTCCTGGTCTTTTTTGCCCGAAATTTGAGTTTATGGGTTGAGTATCGTGAAATTGCTAGTTTCTGGTCTTTATTTTCGCGAATCACAAGTTTCTTGCTTCTTTTTTACAGTGATTGTGGAACCGCAAAATGCCAACATTTGGGAGCTAAATACCCGCGAAATTGGAAGTTTTCAGGCTGAATATTCGAGAAATAGAAATTTTATTAATACGCGCCTCCATCCGATTTTTAAATTTGGCCATCTTCGCCTAACACACCATCCCCCTCCCGACACGGATGGCTTAAGAGGGCGATTTTCAGGCCATCTTTACCAGCCCTAACCAAAAATGCCTGAATATTAGGGGTCGTCGGCGCCGCCGTTTGTGCATTGTCGTGGGGTTTTTTGCGGCCTCCTCGCGCGATTGGCCAAAGATAGAGTAGCCTATCAAGGTCCTTGTGTGCAGTTATTTTCTACGAGTCAGCTTGTGGGCTGGTCTACGCGTGAAATGGAGGAAAAAACGCTAATTCCCCGTTTCTGTACGTCATTAGGCGGTTAAAATCAGCGATGAGCAGAGCAAGACCAAGACTCGAAGGTATTGGTCTTGGTCTTGTTCTTGCAAACTCAGGCCCGTATTCAGAAATCAACTTTAACCTTTAGGCCTCCTTTAAGCGCTTCGAAACAGATGATACATTGTTATAAAACGTCCCATTTCTCTACTCCTTTAGTTGAGGCTTCGTAAGGAGCGTTTTCGAATACGGCCCTCAGTCATGGTCTTGGTCTCTGTCTTGCTGGTCTTGCTTTGTTGGCTTTATTTTTTTCGTAATTACTTCGAGTGGTCTGTCTTTCGTTTTTTGTTTTTTCTTTTTAATGAAAACAACCTTGCATATCGAAAAGCAATTCAAAAACAACCTAGTTCGGGATTTATGAAAAATTTCTTTTTTCAGATTTATTCATTTATCCCCACCTCCGATATTTTTTGGATGTTTTTTGTGTTTTTCCTTCATATCTCGCCGTATACTGGAAAAAATGTAACCTGCCCCAACCTCCTACAACCATGTGTGGTTTGAAATGGCCAAAATAACGAAATTTGGTTTTCAAACGAGCTGAATTACTTTTTTGAACGAACCAAAGTTGTCCATCTGTTTAGGAACAGCTGATTTTAATGAAGCGTAAATCCCCGAAATTGGTTTTTTAATGTGCCAAATCAAGAAATTGGATTTTAACGCGCGAATGTGAATTTGGGTTTTGAAAGAGCAAAATTCCCAAAAACTGGAGTTTGAAGGAGCAAAAGTTCGCAAAATTTGACTGTTAATGAACGGACATCCACGAAACTGGCGTTTATGAGAGACGATGACAGAAATGACGAAATTTGGTATTTGAACCAGCCAAATCCGTAATTTATTATTATTATTATTATTATTATTATTATTATTATTTGAAAGAGCAGCATTTGTTTTTCGAAATAGTGAAATCTGTAAAAACTGGTTCCAGAAAGAACTAAGGCAACAAAATTGGGGTTTTAAATGATGAAAATACGCTAAATTATGATTTTAAATGGCAAAAATCCGTGAAGTTTAGTATCAAAGGAGCAAAATCGATGACATTTTTGGTTGTGGAAGAGCGAAAATACGGTTGAGCGCCAAAATAATGAAATTTGCTTTTTGGTTTTTCGACAATCCAGTTTTTATAATGGGGAACTTGCACATTTTTCAAAAGTTGGTGTTGCTTAAAGAGGGCTCTTCCACAAGTCTATTGCTCACATTCAACTTTGAAATCAGTCAAGGATGCTTTTTTAGGGAATTTTTAAAAATTTTGAGTGGGGGTTCGATTACGTAAAAACTTACTTATTGAAATGGATGATGCGGGGAAGAGAGGGTTAGACGAGTTTAATGGGGGGACATTTTTCATGTTATTTGTAAACAAACAATTTTAGAGTTCCCTCAAATGCTTCACAAGTAAGTATTTACGTCATTTCCCCTCGCACCATCCATCCTCTTCTGAAGAACTTTGAACCTTTTTTAAAAATCTTAAAACGCACCAATCGGGTTGCAACTTCCGTTGTTATCCTTCAGTTCACGGGTCAAATCACCGGTATGCTTTTCTACCCAATCTGAGATTCATGCAAGTTCCCCATTGGCTGAGCCCGTGGAACAGGTTTCAGAAAGGGCCAAACCCAAGTTTGGTTTTAATGTAGCAAACATCTGTGAGTGTATGAAGGAGCAAATTCACGAAATTACGTTTTGAAAGAGTGTGCTTGGGGCAATTGGGTTTGAAATGAGCCAAATCCAGGGATTTGGGTTTGAAAAGAGCGAAATAACTTTTCTGAATGAGCCAAACCTGTAAAAATCTGATTTCAATAAGCGCTAAACCAACGTAATTTGGTATTTAATAGCGAGAAAATTCGCGAAATTTTGGGGTTCGAAATAGCAAGAATCTGTGAAATTGGATTCGAAGGTGCCAAATCTGAGACTTTTTTATGCCAGAGTGAAAATCTCCAGCGAAATTGGAGTTATAAAAATACTAAATCACAAAATGTTGTTCGTTTGTAGCCAAGTAAATTTTTCGAACCAACCGAAAACCTTCTCCCCTTTCCTTCCTTCTTTTTCTTTCTAGAACCGATTATAATAAAGAGCTAAAGCCACGAAAATTTGTTTTTGATGAGGCAAAAAACGCCAAAACTGGCGCAAAAGTATAATGGGCCAAAACTGGGTTTTAAAGGAGCCAAATCCAGAAAATGTGTTCTTGGAAGAGCAAAACCCACGAAATTCAGTTTTTGAAGTCAGAACTTCTCTTGCAACAAAGACTTGGTCTTGCGGAAGACTCGTTCGTAAGGTCTTGTAGAAAGTCGTGGTCTTGCATTCCAAGTCGTGGTCTTGATGCTAGAGTTCTCGCGAAACCTCAAGACCAAGACCATTTTTGCTCATGCTAGTTAAAATTGAGAAGACACTCTAATTTGCTGTTCATGGGGCAATCACGCGGCTAAAAGTTTTAAAAATACAAATAATCTTGGCTAAAATTGCGAAAAGGCGCTCATTCGTGGCTAAAATTGTGATACAACTTCCGGGTCAAATTTTAGTTCGGGCAAATCCACGACTTAATTTAACGAAAGCGCTGACTCACGGAAAAAATAAAGAAAAAGCGGTCATTCAGATGTTTGGCTAAGGAAAAGTGTCAACCCTGCGAAACGATTTTTTATTGGAGGGAAAACAGATAAATTGGCTTCGAAAGAGATAAAGGCATGAACATTGAATTTTGGAAGCGCCAAAGGGACATTGGTATTTAGAGAGGGTCGAACCCGTGAAATTTGGTTTTCTGGAAGAACCAAACACTCGAAAAAGGATGATAAGGGGCTCATATAGAAATTTCCGTCCCTGCCCACGACAGGGGTAGGTACGCCACTGCGATCCAGCTATTGCCCAATTCGCCATAAGGCTGCCGTGAGCTGTGGCACAGCGCTCTCGGCTTCGGGGGGGGGGGGAAGTGCACAGCGCTCTCGGCTTCGGGGGGGAAGTGCACAGCTCGGTGTGGGTATGTCGGATGAAAAAACCAAAAAAAAAATCTTCATCTTCATCTCCTTGTTGTTCGATTTGCACTTTAGAGCAGCTGTGGGGAGGGGGGAATCACGATGTGGGACACTTTCAACGGCTCGTCTGATCGAAAATTCGCATGTCGAGAAGCAGTTTCGTCAGACAAGACTCATTTTACATTTCATAGCCTCGAAACTTGGCGTTTTATAAGTGCCGATTTTGCCTAAGAAGTCGACTATTCGCCCCCCCCCCTTTCTCCCCTCAAATCTGTTGTCATCAAACAGAGGCTGATTCATGAGCGTGGCCAGAGGGAGGCAGTGGTGGGTAGTTGCCCGCACCCCTAGACTCGAAAACGGATGACTTAGTGGGGCAGTTGCCCACCCCTTATATAGATACCGTCGGAATGGGCAATTATTGCGCATGTTTAAAGAGATTTCGGGCATTTTGCTCTCAAAAAACATTTATGCGCATTTGCACGTTTGGATCACTTAACCAACTGCCGAAATTTCCCTATCTAAAAAACATCAATTCGCGGATTTGTTACGCGAAAGCCGTGAGGTTCAATGGCTGGAAATTCAATTTTGTTGGGTTGCCTAATTTTGCAGGTTTTTCACGCCAAGCAGACCATTTCCGCAGGTTTAACTCACTGAAAACTTAATTTCTTGGAAATCGCCAGCTTATATTGTTAGTCTGATAAAATTGGCAGTTTTGTGCAAAAATCACATAATATCAGTTCAGTACCTACTACAATTGCCATTTTTGTGCTAAAACCGCAATTCTGTGCTAAAATCACCATATTTTTGAGTTAAAATCGCCAGTTTAGATGTACATTTCTTTATTTGAGGTAATAAAACCAATTACTGTCCTCAGATGGAAAGAATGCAGTTGAAGAAATTCCCTCTATACTCTCAAACTACTACCCTTTTGCGTGTTTATGCTGACGGGCAGGACGGTTTTGGGGGGATGTGACCTTCAGTGTGGTCATACGCCTGCGTGCGGTGGCAGTCATCTGACTCTGACTCATCGTCTCATTCATTTCATTTTTTTCATTCGTGTTGTAACGTGTTCAGTGACTTCGAACGTTCGAGCACAGAGGATTTGGATTGAGATAGGCGCTAACTGCTCAGCTTTCCAGCTTTGATTCTTGCGCTTCTTTGTTCTTGCTGTTCTGCTTTTTATTAAATATTTTTTTTACACCAAACTATTTTTCAATAAGTTTATTTCGTTTTTTTTTTTTTTTTAATTATTAAAATAAAATCAGTCAACCTTTCCGTCGGTCCAAAGCGGATTGAGCACGCCCTTTATTTTATTTTCCTTTCGCTGGCAACTTCACGAAATGGCTTCCGCATCCACTCGAAAAAAGGGTAAAACCATCCACAGTGAAGCAAGGTTACGTGATTGCAAAGGTTATGGAAGAGTGCGACAATGAGAAAACATCAAAAGAAACCGCCTTTCCTTTAAACAAATCAGTTGAAAGGGCTGCTCACTATTGCGGTGTATCGGTAAGGACGATTCATAATATCCTAAAGGAGATGAAATCAAGTGATAGTGGTATTCTGACGACACCTGGGAAGATTCGTCCCCATTCGTCGCCTCTTTTCACCGATTCTGTCGATGCCTTTGATCGCCAAGTAATTTTGTTCCGACTGTTTCCAAACTACTGCCTGTCCTGAAAAGTAAAATCGATTTCCCTTTTGGGCCTGACTCGTTAAGGAAAATACTGCGCGAGATGGGCTTCAAATGGAAAAAAAACTGTACAAAAAAGGAAAATACTGATCGAAAGGCCGGACATTGTAAATTGGAGACATAAATACTTACGAACTATCAGATCTTTGAGAAAAGAAGGAAGACCGATTTATTATTTAGACGAGACTTGGGTTAACACCAACTTAACATTTAAGAAATGTTGGCAAGCCGAAGGAGTGTGTGGCGTTACATCCAACCCAAGTTCTTCAAATCGGCTGATTGTCGTGAACATAGGCTCCGATGAGGGTTTCGTTCCGAATGTGGGCTTGATTTTCAAAGCAGGAACTGTTTCAGGAGATTACCACGGACAAATGAACGGGGCTAATTTCTAAAAGTGGATCACTGAAAGAGTTATTCCCAATTTGAAAAGAAATAGCGTTGTAGTCATGGACAATGCGCCGTACCATGGCGTACAAGTTGACAAGCCACCGACGAAATGTACAGATTTTAAACGAAAACGGACACCGCTTTCAATTACCGTCTCAATGACTCTCGAAAATGGACATAAATTCGCCTCAAATCCTCTTTTCTGGCGAGAAAAAATTAAAATATTGATAATGAAAATTTCTATCGACTTCAAATTTTTTTTGTAGTGTCATCCTATGGTGTTTTCCATTCAATGTAATACACTCGTGTGGTGTGAGTTTTTCCACCCGTCCTCACTGAATTGAAACGTATGTTTATGGAGAGGACGCTGCACTACACTTGAGTAGTGTGTTGAATGGAAATCGCTATTAAAGAATTACTCTCAATGAATTTTTTATGCATTTTCAAGCATTTTTACCGCGTCAAAAAAATATGTTTCTGTGATCGCATTTCAAACATCACAGCGCCCCCTCAAATTGAGGTGCAGACATGGACTGGGGCTTATTTGAAAGCTAATTTCATTGGCTTTCTATAACTAATTATGATTAGGATGGGTAAACATCAATTCAACCCGTAAAAATATGTTTTCCAACAAAAATTCACGCTTTGAACAAAATCCACAGGGGGTTCCCTGAGTGCGATTTTGAGAAATATTTTCTACACTAAAGAAAAATGCTTGAGAGCCGTTTAGTAATGAATACAAATATTGGGTGACAACCTTTTCGTGAAGCTCCAATTCTAGAGTAGGGCTCCTCCCATAATCGACAACGTTTTCCCCGATATTTTGGCAAAGAGAAAATGAGGTCGATTATGGGGGGAGTCCTTGGTCATTGGACATCACTGACACTCCCCTCGTCAGTTGAATAGCAGCAGAATGAGTTTAAAATGACCTGTACCTCACGAAATTTCATTTTTGAACGAGTCAAACCAGCAAAATTAGTTTCTCGAGCCCTCGAATTGTTGTTAGAATGAGCTACATCCACTCCACGAACGGAGGGGTCCTCCAAGTTTTAAGAAAAAAAGTTATTGATGGTTTCTTTTGGTGATTTTTGTCCTGGGCCGAGATCTTCCTTAGGATAGGAACCCCTTTGAAAATTCCCAGGACCCGCTTTTGGCCCATAAAATCCCAGGGAGTTAGTTAGGAGTCAAACGGGGGGGGGGGTAGGGATGTTAGGACCAACTAGATCCCAAATGGAGTCTATGTATGAAAGAACGAGTTTTTTCGAGCAATCCTAGGGCAAGACATGGCCCGGACGGCATACGGCGGACGGACATTGCGCAGAAATCGAATTTAGACATGTTAAAACGTACACAGAGAAAGTTTGAGGGTGGGTTGCAAACATTTTTTCCTGACCGAAAACATAGGTGTATTATTCATTCTGAATAATACACCAAAAAGCGACTGACAGACTGTCGGCAAGCCGAGGGTGTAAATAAACGAGAAAAATCTATTTATCCAGTCTACTCTTTCAAACTTATCGTCAGTCTTGCCATTAATTAATTGGTTCAAATCTGTTGTTACAGCTGATTCTGTCAAAAATTAAGCTGTGGAAAGCGTGAGGGCAGGTTGTGTGTTGTGTGAACTGAGAAATAGCTAATAGCGAGCGAGCGAACAAGAGAGGAAAGTAGAAGACCCTCCCTTCATTCATATCGTCTACTCGTCCAGTGACTGAAGTGTGAGTGCGAGAGTGGAACTGTGGAAGTCTTTCCGAAAGTAATGGGGCCGGGGGGTTGAAGTAAATGTTTTTAGAAAAGACATTAGGCACTTCCTTCCGAACTGCATTCTTTCCATCTGTGGACAGTAATTTATTTTTTCTGAAGCCTGTGCGTGTCCTTGCAAACATGCAGTTTTGCGACTGTTTATCCCAAAACTTGCATTTTACGGTTTCAGTATATTTAGCCTATAAAAGCTGTTGACCCACCGCTTTCAATTTACTGCTATCTAGCACTTTTCGTGACTATTTAAAAAGCCCTAACTTGTTAATTTCCATGAATGTTAAGCCTCCGAAACTGTATGGCAACTGAATTAACACTGTGTTCAGTCGCTAAATAATCACTTAAGCAGCTGAAAATTTTGATTCCATAAGGCAAAACTTCAATTATTCGACAAATAACAAACCAAATGTTGGTTTTTTATAACGAGGGTGAAATTGTCATCCTCTTTGGGTAAACCTGCGCGTGAGTTTCACTGTCAAACAGCCACTTTTGGCCGTCATTTTATCGAGTCAAATTTGCTTTTTCTGGGCTTGAACTCACGTTTTATAGCCAAACCAATCAGGTGGGGAGAGGGGCAAGAAAAATGTAATTAAATGAAACACCCTCTCCTCTAATGTCCTTTATGTGACCGTAGCATCGTTCCCAAAGGTAATAGTTTTAAGTGGCATCATCATCAACATTATATGGACGCAAACACTATACCCTCCAAACACATGTTTTAGTCCCTTTGTTTTCGTCCAAACCGAATCCAAAATAAACTCCCGGAAATTTTAAGCGTTACAAATGAGAGGCGATTTTTATAAAATATGCAGTTATTTCGATTAGTAGTAATCGACGGTATTTGGGGTGTGGTTTAGGCAAATTTAACGCACCCGCTAGGCATAATTTTAAACGTCATTTAAGCTCAATAATGACGCCTAGTAAAGCGAAAATAATAACTCACGGACTACAAATTGTAATCAGTCACAATATGTTCCAATTATAGCAGAGTCGGGGGTTTGGTCTTAATTGTTTGTGTACGGGCAAAATTCTTCCGTGCACGTTGCAATGTAATATAAAATTTATATTTTTATGAAGGCTGCCCATTGTTTAGAAAAAACTGAATTGAGAGCTTTACCTTTTTTTTCTTCATTCCTCTCTTCACCTGGTCCTATAAATCATATTTGCTTAACTTCCTTAGACGTTTTAATTGACATGTACCGGCGGCCGCTACACCCAAGGAACGTTAAGTATCGTAAACTTTATAATTGTAGACCAAGGCAGCAGTTTTTTTTACAAAAAATAATTGGACAATTTCATTACGTTGTTGCTCCCCCCCCCCCACCCTATCACAACAAAGTGCCAAAAATATAAGTGGCAGCGGTGGGATTCGAACCCACGCCTCCGAAGAGACTGGTGCCTTAAACCAGCGCCTTAGACCGCTCGGCCACGCTACCTCGTTAGTGTTAATAGTGTGAAATAGTGTCTTTTAAACTAAAAAGGCATTGGAACGACTTCAAAATTGTTAATAATATTGAAAATTGAGCTGAGAACACAAAAGAAATGGACGTTTTTTTTAACCGCATAATATTTGGCAAGTGATTACAAAAATTGTATTAATGGTCCTCCGGGCCGGAATTTTCCTCGCATGCAATTCCGCCCTGTTCGTACGTCTTTTATGGGGAATGAAAACATTGGAAGCTTTTTGTTTTGGCAATAATCCAAAAGAGGAGAAACGAGTGACACATACACCTGTATAATTGGCCAATCCTTCCTACGAGGATATTTTTTTCATATGGTGACAAAACAACCCCTTCGATTTTCTTCCTAGCTAGATGACCATTTAAAAAAAAAATTAATAATAATAATAATAATGGCGAAACAGCGTGTTGCAGATCGCGTTTACACTGGTGGGGGGGGGGGGTTGTTATTTGTGAGACTATAGAGTTATCGTGTAATCCTGCCACCCTTCACGCCCCTCCAACCATACCGGCGCCCTTCACTAATTCACTTCCGAGATTTGCCCCATAAAATTGTCTTGAAACTATGCATTTTCCCATCTAGAACAGCTTTTTTTTTACTATCAAGAAAATGGATTTCGTGATCAACCCTTGATTTTCATTTCGTGATTTTATTTTCAGTTTCATTGCCTTACTTATTATTCGCAAGGCTCCTCCATTTCGGTTAGAGTACAATTTTTAAGGTGGAAGGTGATCTTTGGGTGAGATGAGGTGTGAGGGCAGGGAGGGTATTTACAATGTGATAAATTGTACAGGAAGGGAGTATAATGAAAAACGGAAACGAACGTTAAGTTTTCTATTTCCTTTTTAAGTTTAATTGAAATGTGTTTGTTCGTTTTTCCTTCTTCTAAAAAGATGATGGGTGGAGGCGACCGGCATAGGCGCCTGCTTTTTTCAGCAACAATGCAGTGGGGGAGGGGGGTGGCTAAGTGGGTAGAACTCGACGCTGTAAAATTATCGTAAATCATTGGGATTATCCTGGGAAAAATTACAAACCAAAAATACGTATAATTATAACGTGACAGGGACAGGGAGGGTCCGTTGTAGGCGTTGGAGCAATCGATCATTAAGTCTGAAATGAAGAAAGAAAAAAGAAAACACTGCTCTGTCTGTCTCTCTCACTCTTTATCTCAAGTTTTTATAAGAACCCGGAGACTTTTAAGATTTTCCAAAGTCGTGAGGACACAAAGTTTTCAAGTTCCGCAAACCGCCCTCCCCCCCCCACCACCGTTGCCATCATTGTAGGTGGCCTTAGCCTTTTCATCTGTTTCTCATTAAATAAAGTTTCCTTAATTTCAAATGAAATACGCTCGGTCGGGGGGGGGGGGGTGGATTCCTGTAGGAATAAGGAACTTTTCATAAAGAAGCATCCGCTTTTATTACTACGAAAAAAAAAAAATATCCCGCTACATGGAATGCTATACCGCTTTGGTTTTATGATTTAAAAATGATAAATCGAATCCCCACCCCTCTCTCTCCGGCAACATCTAACGCGTGTGACTTTGATACAGCCCCGCAAGGATTTTCCTCGCTCGTCGTTTTCAGAATAAAACGAAATATAGCGTGAACCGTGTAGGCCAAAACACCCAAGGAGATCTTGACAGTGACCAATGTCACACTTGAGTTTTATTTTGTTGTTGGTCACAGCAAAGAAGTTCTTAAGGGCAATACGCCATGGTTCACAAAAGGATTTTGGGCATAAAGTGATCTGATACTTATTGCTTATATAGCATTTTAACATAAAAATCAGCTCTGGAGCCGAGCATTTCCACCCGTCTGTGTTAACTTCTCACTTCTACTACACGGAAAAACTTTTAAAGGAATTATTACTTTGATCCCACAGTAACCCGCGGAATTTCTAAGGTTTTTGTCCCATCTTCCTTCGCTCATATTTGCCTGGATTACTCGAATAATTGTTCGATTCACCCCCCGTTGGCTCGTGGATGCCTGACGCTCACGTGGTGTATGTTTATGTCTTTTTTGTCACAGTACTCCGCAAATTCTTTCGACGTGAACGCTGTTCCTCTGTCGCATATGATTCTCCGCAGGACTCCAAAGTCGAGGGCGGCGATGACGTATTTAGTCCGCGTCGATTTAGCTGGGTATAACCTGCAAAATTTGGTTAGGTTGTCGACAATAATGAGAAGGTGACAATTTCGACTAGGGCTTTTTTCAAACGGCCTCGAATGGTCAATGTTTATCGTTTCAAAAGGACTTCGTTCCTGCTCTATAGGGTGGATTCGACCAGCTCTTCGTCCTCCTGGTAACTTAGTTAGAAGGCAAGTTAAACACATATGGATATATGTTGTTTCACACATCTCTTCATTTTTGGGAAATAATAGTTCTCGCGCACCACGATCCAAGGCGAAATGACCAGCTTGGTCGTGAAATCTAACCACCAACGATTTCCTGAAACAGTTTGGAATTACGAATTGCAATTTTTCACCTTCTTTCCTGCACAACAATCCATTTTTAAGCTGGTAGGGTCTTTTTCCCCTTGAGTGTGCTGATCCGGCGGCTTCTCTAAAATTTCGATAATAGGTCGCAAAGCGGCGTCGCTACGCTGTATTCCAGCGATGAAGTCATTTTCCGGGGGTACGGCACTTTCGGTCCAGTAAACTTCAACTCGTCGTTCTAAAATCTCGTCGAGTGTATTTGTGGCATCCTCCACAGGCGCGCGGCTTAATGCGTCTACGTGAGTCATTCGCGCCCCAGGACGGTGTCGGATCTCAAGGTCGAATTCCGCCATCAGCTCACTCCATCTAGCTATCTGCGGATTTTTATTGCGGAAGTTTTATTAGCCGACAAATATACTAACACCTGGCAATCCGTGACAACAGTAAGTCGAATGCCGAAAATCACAGGTCGAAGGTGGTCGAGCGCCCAAACGATCGCCATCAATTCGAGTTTTGAAGAGTGATAATGCTTCTCGGTGTCTGTGAGTTTTTTAACTCAAATATTGCACTGGTCGCTGTACCCCGTTTTCGTCTTTCTGTAACAAAATTGCAGCTAATCCATCAATGCTAGCAGCGTGCAGCTCTGTTTCATCTGACGGGTTAAAAAATTTCAGTACAGGTTCTGAAACGAGACAAATTTTAAGTTTTTCAAATGATTCTTCTTGCTTATCGCCCCAGTTAAACGGCATGTCCTTTCTCGTTAAATCCGTCAGCGGTTTTCCTACCTCAGCGTACTTTGGGATAAAACGGCGAAAGTATCCTGCAAGTCAAATTTCGTGCGCATTTTTTGGACGTGGAAAGTCTCGTACTGCGAGAATCTTCCTCTCTCCTGGTCGGATCCCGTCCTTTGAAAGTACATAACCGAGATATTCTACTTGTTTCAGACCAAATTGACATTTTGTTATCTTCAGTGTCAAATTATACTCCCTGAGTTTTTGAAAAACTAGTTTCAATTTGTGAAGCATGTCATCGAAATTTTTACCCGAAATGAGGATGTCATAAAAGAAAAATTGGATGGCGTTGCCCCTGAGTGGCCCAAGCACGATGGACATCAGGTGAGTGAAGTAATATGGGGCATTTTTGAGTCCGAACGGGACCCTGGTGTATTCCCCCGAATCATCTGGTGTGATAAATGCTGTCTTGAGTCGGGCTTCCTTCGACAAAGACACCTGGAAATAACCATTAGCAAGATCCAGAGTACAGAATATCTCTCCATCAGCTAGGGAATACAATTGATCCTCAATGTGAGGCAAGGAATAGGTTTGTTTAACAGTTTAATTATTTAAATGCCTATAGTCACAAACCATACGAGGTTCTCCCGTCTTTTTCCTGACAATATGCACAGGGCTGGCGTCAGGTGAGGTGGTCGGTGCCTCGATGCCACTCTCACGGAGTTCTTTCACGATGTCACGTAGCTCTTCTCTTTCTTTGGGCGTCGTTCGGTAGGTTTTCCTGCAAACGGGTACACTGCCCGGTTTTTCTATTATGTCCATCTCGATGGCAGTCGAACACCCCAAATCGGTCAGCGAACTCGAAAATCGCTTCTGGAACTCATCGAGTAAATTCGTTAATTTTACTTGATCCTGCGCGGAAACTTCAGGATCGATGATAGCTGTAGGAAAAATCCGAACATCGGCTTTTTCGATTATTTTTGCGACGAAACTAGAGGATAAATCGGGTTTTTCGCTCTCGTCTGAAAAATACTCTTCCATCTCATGAAAAGGAGCGTTCTCCGTCTTGATGAACACTGAAGTGCCATCGAAACGCACTAGCGCGGTACCCGGAGTGTCGATCCACGTTCGTCCGACGACGATAGGCTGAGGAAGTGAATCATACCCTTTTCTCCGCATCGGAAACACCGAATAGGGTTGGCAGGGGCAACACTAACCGGCAAAGGAATGCATTGACTGGAGGAAGGGGAAGGGATTGAATATTTTCCCGGCATGACAGGACGAGCTCGAGGGAATTGGGATTTTTTCCAAAGTTCGGCTTTGCTTCTCACACCGACAAAAGTTTTCCGAAATTGTCGTGTAAAATCGTCCCAATCGGTGAAGTCGCGGCTGGCGTACCAGTTTTTCGCAGCACTGGCGAGGTGCGTCCGAGCAGCCTCCAATTGCAAGTTGATTGGCCAGTGCGATTAAGGGTCGAAAGGTTAATAATGCTCTGAAACTAACCTTCGGCTACGTGGCTTGGTTCATCACCCGTAAAATAGTTTATGGACCGCGTGAGGTCGGCCACAAAACGCGTTCCAACAACTGTTTCACGACTGTTCAAGTTCATCACCGGCTCAAACTAGCGCTTTTTCTTTTAGCGGAGAACGAGCTTTTTTTCTCAATTTTACATCGGAGTGTTCAATTTTTCTAAATTGTTTTAGCCCCCAAACTAGCGCTTTTTCTTAGCGTTATTTGTCCACATTACTCGCGAATAAGAGCCTTTTCTCAATTTTAGCCTCGAATTAGTGCTTCATCTCAATTTAAGTCGCGAATTAGCGTTTTTTCTCCATTTTTTGTTTTTTGTTTTTTCTTGATTTAATCCGAAAATAAACGATTGTTTATTTATCCAATTTTAGCTGTGGGTTAGGGTTAGATCGACCAGTGGCACGCGTGGAGGGTTTTGGGGTCAAAACCCCTTCCAGAGTACTTCAGCCCAGCATAGTTAAGAAATACAAATAAAATAAATAAACATCAAATAGAATAAAATGAATGAGTAAAAAGTAAAAGAACAAAAACAAACAAACAAAAGAAACAACTAGCCTGATTTGTATTCATACCACTGTCGAGGCATGGATTTAGGATTTTCAAGAGGGAGGGGCTTGAGAAATTCTACTCTTGCCCTAAAAATTGCATTCTCGAACTCAGACGCGGATCCGGGATTTGCTCAAGGGAGGGGCTTGGGAAATTGTGTGCTTCGCTCGACTGGCTAAAATAAATGGCTTGACAGTACTTCACTACCTAAAAACTGCTAAACTGGCTATACTCACGCCCCAAAATGGCAAAACTAACGATTCGTCCATTGAAAATGACTATTTGCGCCCTAAAAATTGGCATTTACCACTCTATAAAATAGCCAAAAATGACTTCACGCGCCCTAACAGTATAACCAAGCTGGCGATTCCCGATCTAAAATTGCCAAAATAACTCTATAGGCGGTCTGGAAATGCCTGAACAGATTATTCTCGTCCTGAAAGCTGCAAAATAGAAGATTTGCGCGCCAAGAATGGTCAAAATAACCATTCGCGTGCCTAATTTGCATCCTATCAAACATAGCAGAACTGACAATTCGAGTCCTGAAAATGGCAAAATCGACCAGTCGTGCGCCATTCGCGCTAAACTATATGCGCCATAAAATCGGCAAAACTGACTCTATGAGCCTTAAAAGTAGTTTAACAGACGATTCGTGCCTTGAAAATGCCCAGACGATTCCTGTCCTTAAACTGGCCAAACTATGACCATCAGCACGTGGAAAACTGGAAATTTCTCGCTCTAAAACACCGAAAACTGACCATTTCAACTGGTAAAACTGATGATTTGAGCACTGAAAATATCGCACTGACTACTCATGCCTTAGAAACGACCATACTGACATTTTCCACAGTAAAAATTGCCAAACTGGCTACTCACGCCCCAAAATTATAGTAAAACCAACTCTAATAGCGGCCCATTAATGGTTGAAACTGACGATTCGCGCCTTGAAGGGCCCTATAAACGGATGATTTATGTCCTGAAAATGGCAAAATCGACCATTATCGTGCGTCCAAAAAAATGGGTAAACGGAAACTTTCGTGCTCTTGAAATGTCTGAGCTGACGATTCGTTCCCTAAAAATAGCAAAACTGGCTATTTAAACCCTAAAAATGGCATACTCTTACCAGAAATTCACGGTCCAAAAATTAGCCAAGCTGATCATTTGCGCCCTAACAGTGGCTGCACACGATTTGTGTTTTCAAAGTGGTGAAACTGGGATAATTCGTTCCTTAAAAATACACGATCTGATGATCATTTGAGCCTTGTGTAGATGGTTTAAATGACGATTCGTGCCGTTATGCCCTATAACTGGCGAATTAGCGTTTTCCCTCATTGAAGCCGCTAATTACAGATTTTTCTACATTTTCAGCCACGAATTAGAGTTTTTCCCAATTTTCGCCGCGCATTACCTAACGGTATTTCTTAAATTGGCCGCGAATTAGCATTTTTTCCTCACTTCAGCGCTTTTATTCAATTTTATCGATGAATTAGCGATTTTTCTTCATTTCAGCGGCGGTTTAGTGATGTTTTCACCATTTTAGTCATGAATTAGCGGTTTTACATCAATTTAACTGCGAATTCACGATTTTTCTGAATTTTTACAATGGATTAATATTTTTCAGTTTTTAGCAGCTAATGAGCGATTTTTCTCAATTTCTTCCATGAATTAGCACTTTTTCTTATTTTTAGCTGCACATTAGCGATTTTCTGCGCTTAAATCAATGAATTATCGCGTTTTCTCATTTTGTGGCAGCAACTTGATGTCAGGAGCAGAAAATTGTCGTTTCCACACTTTTAGCCTCTAATTAGCGTTTTTTATAAGAATACTTTTAAAGCTATAAGGAAACTTTAGCCGCGAAATAGCCAAGATGAAACTTTATTGCTAAAATTAAGTAAAAAAACGCCAATTTTCTGTTCTTTGGTAAAACTGAGATGTGCCCCGCTTTTTGCAAGCGCAGAAAGGCCAAAAAAGCAGAAACAACGATAATTCAAGGCTGTAAAAGTGGAAAACCCGCGGGGAAAAAGCTAATTTTGGGGGCTAAAATGGAGAATAAAATGGTGAATTCTTAATTGATACAAAAGAGAAAAACCACTAATTTTCAGCTTAATTAGCGAAAAACGCTAATTCACGACTGACATTTAAAAGAATGGCTAATTAGCAGCTAAAATTGAGAAAAACGCGGATAAAATGCCTATCCAAAAAACCGCCTAAAATAAAAAATCGCCTAATCATGCCTAAATTCAGAAATACGATAGTAGAACACTGATTTGCGGGTAAAAGGTAGGAAAACACAAATCCATGGCCTATATAAAGGCAATTTCGGGTCTTAAACTAGGAAAAAGCGCTAATCCATGGATAAAAGTGAAAAAAAAATGATAATAGTTCATACGCCGCTAATTTGTGGTCAATATTGAGAAACATCACTATAATTAACGCGGCTGCAATTAATAAAAACGCTTCTTTGCAGCTGAAAGTGAAAAAAAAAAGTGCTAGGCTCACTGCTGAAAAGGTAAAACATCGCTAATTTGCAGCAAAAATTGAGGGAAATCTCCAATTATTTCCATCGATTTACTTGATATGTGTATTAGCTCTTTGTGCGCCCTGGCTTCCCAACCCTCCTTTTTTTACTAATTTGTTTACAATTTTATAGTTTTGATATATTCGTAAAGCAAAGTTATTTTTTTCTCGTCCCGCCTCCCCCCTCCTTCATTTTGCTGGGCGCGGCCCTCAGGACACGGCGCCCTCGGGCGGTCGTCCACCCTTAAAAGCCGGCACTGTGACTCACTGTTCGCAAAGCTTATTTTGCGGCGTTTACTGCCACTCTATAGAGAGCCCTGTAACTGCAAACACTGTGAAACAAAATTATCGAAATTTTTAGACCAAAAGCTTTCATTCTGGAGCGAAATTTACGGTTGGTTTGGCTTAATTATAAGTTTCCCCGTAAAAGTGACAGTTTTCCAAGCTAAAATTTTTAAATTTTGTTGTTGGATGACTTTTTTTTTTTTAATGTTTGATATCAAGCTGAATTGGCAGATTTGTAGCCGATTAGCTCTAGGCCGATTAACCAGCGTATTTTCAGTGTCATCCGACCTTCACATTCCAATTAATAATTCGCTACTCTATGCACCCCCCCTCCCCGCCCTCCACCATCGCCTTACCAATGGACGTATGTTGCGATAGTTAGTGAACCGCAATAAACTCTTGTAATAGCGCAATGCTATCGTGATTCAACGATTCAACAATGCCCAAAAAACAATATAAGTGACTACAAAGGGGGGATGACACTTGAACCCTTTCCCCCACACATTCAAGACATTTTCTGAGAAACCTGAAAAAAAAAAAAAAAAGTCACGGTCGTCATTCCGTTTGAGCGCGCAACAGCTAGCAAACAAAAACACGATAACAACGTCGTATATCGACGTAAAAAAAAAAAAAAAATCGACGAAAAAAAACTACCGAACTCGCGCCGACGTATTTAGAAACTCGCAGTCGCCATGACAGGAGGCCGTTGTAAAATAACCAAAGATATATAAAAGAACTGGATTGCTCATCACTGCTGATAAAGACCAGCTGATAATAGCCATCAAATAAGCTCCCATAGTGGATGAGAGGGGTGGAGTTTCAAAATAAGTGCCATATTGCCATAACTACACAAGGAGAGGGACAGGGTGATTGTTTACCAGGGGACGACCTGCCCCCTCCACGCCCCTCCAGTCCTCTGTGAGAAATCCAGGTTTATATATTGTTGAAAATAACTCGATTAAGCGTTTGATGATGGCCGCGCCTGTCCCGCGTTTATTATCATATTACAATTACGAAATTACTAAAGCTACGATCTACTGTAAATTCAATTAATAATTTTAAGAATGATATAATTACTTAATTATTGTAGGTAAGAACAAATTTGAGTTATTTTGTAATTAAACTTATTATACACGTGTCGTAGGTAGGAATTTGTCCTGGGGGGGGGGGGATCAGACTGAAATCTCGTAAGCGTGAGGGAAGGGGGTAATTTCACATATGTATTAGTCATCATTCCACCCAGCCAGCACACTCTTGAATCTGGACATCTTGCTAGCCCCACCATGTAAGCCTCAAGCTCTCAGTTAGGGGCGATTTTTGGAGTCTACCCGCAAATTAGCGCTTGTTTGGCCGAGTGTCTCGTTCTTCTCAATTTATGCCGCAGATTAGCACTTTTCTCAGTTTTAACTGGAAATTCACGTTTTTCTTAAGAGTTTTCCACAATATTAGCCGCAAAACAGGGGGACACTTCACGAATGAAGATTTTTTTTTTGTTCACCATACGCAATGCATGAGCGATTTTTCTCAATTTACTCGCGAATTAGCAGTTTCTTTGCCTACTGCCATAAATTGGCGCTTTTTTCAAATTTCAGCCTGAAAAGTGGCCTTCAGAATCCGCAAATTGGCGTATATTCAGTTTTTGGGTGCAAATTAGAATTTTTCTCAATTTCAACAACAAATTAGCGCTTTTTTAAAAATTGTAGCGGCGACGCGTTGTAGCCTTTCAAACCCGTTAATTAGCGAATTTTCTCAATTTCAGTCACAAACTGGCGATTGGCGCAACTTTAGCTGTAAATTGGCGATTTTTTCCATTTTTAGTAGCAAATTAGCCATTTTCTTAAATTTTAGCCACAAAAATGCCTTGAGAAGGTGCGAATTCAAATTATGAATGTCAACTTTTTTTTCAAACCAAACAATTTACATCTATTCATCCATTTCTGTCAAAAAATCATCATTTTCCAATTATAAATTTCATGACACTCAATTCGAGAATTAGTGATGTTTCTCAATTTTAGCAGCGTATTTTCGCTTTTTCTAAATTTTAGCAACGTGGTAGCGTTTCCAACCCGTGCATTACCTACCGAGTTTTGTCAATTTTTCGCCAAGAATTGGCGTTTGACTCAATTTAAGCTGCAAATCAGCATTTTTTCCCCATTTTTAACTGAGAATTAGCACTTTTCCCCAATTTGAACTGAAAATTATATTTTTTCTTCATTTTAGCTGCACTATTTTTTTTTTTTTTTTTAAATAATGATAACTTTATTTGTATTGTGTACATTTCAGTTTTGCTAACAATATTATTAGTAGAACATGCAATTCTAATTCACATGTAACGTGTGAAGAGGTATGTATCCACTGATACGCCTCTTATTAATAGGAACAAGTGCTGATATACTTCACAAAAGAAAGGAGTGAATGATAATAATGTTCAACAATTAATATAAATAATGGGGCAGTTATAACAGTTAGTTTATCACAGGCTTAATGTCACAAATCACAGAAGTTTCAGCTGATTATGTCAACTGTTCGTTTTCTTTTGAGTCTTCTTTGGTCTCGAGCTGGTGGTTGGTTTTCCAATAATTGCTGGAGTTCCGTATTGTGGTGGGATTGGAGTGAGTCAAAGTATCGACGGCTGGTTTCCTTGAGTACCTGGACTACCAGTGGTATATCCATATCAGAGTGAAGAGTGGAATTCCGAACGTACCATGGTGCTTTGGTGATTATCCTGAGGATTCTAGTCTGAAGGGTTTGTATCTTTTTTATTTGACTGTCTGATGCAGATCCCCATATTTGACATCCATATTGCCAAATTGGCCTTATGAGAGCTAAATACATCAGACGCTTGGTGGAAAGGGCTAGAGCTGAGCTGGTGAGTAGCGGCATAAGAATGTGCATCCTCGTTCGAGCTTTCTTAATGACGGAGGTTATATGCTCGTGCCAAGTTAGTCTCTTGTCAAGAATTAGCCCCAGATATCGAACATGGTCTGACTCGGGTACGTCAGTTCCATTCATCACGATTTGATGGTGAGTCAATTTTCTTCGGTACGTGAACTTGACAAGAGTGGACTTAGAGGGATTGACCTTTACTCACCAGTGGTTTGCCCAGTCTTCGATCAGACGGATGTGCTCTTGCAGTGTTCGGCTTGACTGTTCGCAGGAATCACTCTTGGCTAGGACAACGACATCGTCGGCAAACATGGCAGTGATGACAGCTGGGTCGCTGGGGAAGTCATGCGCGTAAATAAGATACAAAAATGGACCCACCACACTTCCTTGCGGCACTCCAGCATTGATAATATGGGACTGTGATTTGACTCCTCCATAGGTAACTGCGTAGGATCTCCCTGATAAATAGGACTGAATAATCCGATAGTAGGTGTCTGGAAGATGGGGTTTTATGTTAAAAAGCAACCCACTATGCCAAACCTTATCAAAGGCCTTCTCGTTGTCGATGTATAGACCCATGCAAACCTGCTTTTCTTCATACGTTTTTAGTATGGTATCCACTACTCGATGGAGCTGTTGAGGAGATGAGAAGCTGGAACGAAATCCAAACTGTGTGGGAGGCAGTAAGGGTTCGAGAAATTGAAGCATTCTTGGCAGCAGCAACCTTTCGAACACTTTGGAGAAGAGCGATAGTAAGCTAATGGGTCTATATCCATCAATACTGCGATGATTCTTGCCGGGTTTAGGGATCATTATGATCATTGCATGTTTCCAGTTTGATGGAAAATGAGCTAGTCGGATGATGGCATTGTAAATTTGGGTGAGTAGAACAAGTGCTTTCCTGGGGAGTGCTTTTAGAAGTGGCTGGACTATTTGGTCTTCTCCTGGTGCTTTCTTCATAGGAGATCGGGAGATGGCGTCTCGAACTTGTGAGGGCTTGAAGAGAGGAGGAAGAGGTGACAATTGGAGAGGTTCGTTCAAACCATCTTCAACTGGCTGCATCGCGTTGAGGATGAGGGGAGAATTGGCTGAACAAGCTGTTCGCAAAAGCTTCTACTTTTTGTTCAGGTGTAGTTAACCAGCTGTTATTAATTTTGAGTGGGGGTATATTCTCTCTTCTTTTGGTCAACGCCTTAGTCTTCCTCCATAAGGACCCGTCCTCGCTGCTCAATTGTTCAAGTTCGGAGTGAACATTTCGTTCTCTATGTTCTCTTAGAGCTTTCTTGAGGTCTTCTGTAGCTCTGTTATATATGCTGTTTTGTGAGGCTGGTATTTAGTTCGCTCCCATAAATCTCTACAGCGTTTCTTTACAGAATGTAGCTGGGTGATATGAGATGGCCATGACACAGGTTTTGGTGTGGAAGATGAATTTTGTCGCGGCTGGTGAGCGATTGTTGCAGCTTGTTGTACTGAACGGGTTAGGTAGCTTACAGCTTTATCAAGGTCTGTTGTTGTTTTCAGGGGTATATTTGGATTTATTAGCTCTTCTAGAGTGGACTTGTATTTCTCCCAGTCGAATGGCAGTTTTATCAGTCCTGTATATGATTGGCGTCTATCATGATGAGCATTGATAGTCATCACCACCGGGTAATGGTCGGAACTCAACTCATGTATTACGGAGGCGTTTGAACATAAATTGATCATATTTTTGCATATGAATATATCCAGAACGTCGGGAACTTGCCCTTGTGCCGGCGTATGAGTGGGACTTATGGGATATACAAATTGCAAATTGCGTTGAAATCCTATATCAGATAGAATCCGTCCTCGTGGATTTGTCACATTTGAGCCCCATCTAGGATGCTTTGCATTGAAATCGCCGCCGAGCAAGAACGAACTTCCAAGCTCATGAAAAACCCCCCAGTAATGAACTGGTAGTAATCGGTACACAGGAGCGGAGTAATAAGAGCAAACTTGATAGTAACTCGTGTTTAATTTGATGCTCACTCGAGCTATCTGAATTTCCTCTTCCTCGATCGGTGGAAGGGGATTGTGACTTATCGGTGTCCGAATGAAAATGGCAGACCCTCCTTTCCTCCTGCCACTGGGATGGTCTGCTCTATAAATTGAATAACCCGCAATACTAAAATTAATGTGAGGAGCTAATTTAGTTTCAGTAGCCAATAGAATGTCGATTTCATGAGTTTTTAAAAAATGGTCTAGCTCATGGTGTTTATTGTTGATACCTTGGCAATTCCATGTGACTATTTTCAGCGGACTATGTGTAGTTGTTGGATTCATGGTTTGATAATTGTAGGTAATATCTGGGCTAACATTTGTAGAACTGGTTGAATAACTGACAGCAATGTGTCAATTCTAGATATGAGCTCATCTAACTTATTGGTTGATTGTGGTGAACGATCAGAAAGCGTTTGGGAAAAGGTTCTGGTATGAGCTTCAACACGCTTCGGAATCAATGGGGGGAACGTTATGGCATTGACTTGAGGGTGGGGTGATACGGGATTGACTTGTGGCTGGGATGGTATGGGTTTAATAGCCATATCTGGAATACGATTATTGTTGTTAAATTTTTGAAGTCTGGTGGCAACAGGACATCCTCGATAATTAGCCGTATGCGAGCCTTTACAGTTGACACAAACGGGTGGTATGCCATTTGGTTTTGAACACTGTTTGGTTTCGTGGGGTTCGTCACACTTGACGCATTTGGGAGATTTATGGCAATAGTTTTTAGTGTGCCCATATTCTTGACATTTTAGGCATTGCACAATGTTTTTGCGAGGTTTTGGGGGCTCAATTTTGACCACACTGTAATAAAGGCGGTTTACTTTATAGATTTCTGCGTTCTTTTCTGATGGTTGAAGATCTAGAAAGAACATGGATAGGGGAAGTTTAGTGGCCGGGTGAATTACAGGGCTCATTCGTATTGGTTGGTATCCCATTGATTTCAATTCTTCCATCATCACTCCAGTATCTGACGTGTGGTGTGGACCTCGAATGACAACTCGAAATGCCTTTTCTTTTCGCAATTGAAAAGTATGATACTCGGCTTTATCAGTTTTTCCAAGGTAATCGATCATTTTACGGTATCCTTCAATACTGTCGAAATTCAATTTAACTTTATTATCAACGGTTCGATAAGTGAATTTTCCGAGATTTGTTGTGTTAATCTGATTCAATAGTGCATTCATATCTTGAACGTTATGCAGGTAGATAGGTGGAGGTCTTTCAATGTTGTCATTTCTCTCGGCATCTACTGGCATAGATGAATTTTGTTCATCAACCGTTGATAACGGACTGAAGGGATTAGCCGTGAATTGGTGATGAAAGCTAATTGGTGATTTTTTCTATTTTTGCCACGAATTAGTGATTATGTTCATTTTGTATCCGTGAATTAACGTTTTTCCACAGCTTTATAACTGTAAATTGCAAATTAGCGATTTTTCCCAATTTCAGCTGTGAAATAGCGTTTTGTGCTAATTTTGCGGCCAATCAGCATCCTATTCCCTTTTACATACGCGAGTGGGCGATTTCACGCCATATTTCAGCTGTGAATTTGCTATTTTTGTCCAATTTTAACCTGAAAGCGTCTTTTATTTGTCAATATTATAGCCTGTTTTCTCAACTTTAACCGCGGAGTTTACCCAAATACAACACTTTTGCGTCGATTTCCACAATTTATTCGAAGAATGGCCTCTATGTACCGCGAAACAGCGATTTTTTTCTTAATTTTAGTCTGGAAGTTGCATCGCGAGACCACGAATCAGCGCTTTTTAGCAGCTAGTGTGTATTACCGATTTTTGTCTGATAGAGGGTCCGGGGCGAACCCCCCTTCCCCCGTACATCGGTAAACTACTGCGCGTGGGGTTTGAAGTCCAAGGAAAAAGCTGGACGTACTCAGACCTTTTCGGGCTGCTTCATGTCCAGAAAATCTGCTAAACCTAACTTCAACGTGAAATGCTCAATTTTTGGAGATTTTATGGGTCTCTTCATTATTGGGGGATCTAGCCTCTGAGGGGAAAACTGTTAGCAACAATGCGTTCATTCGTGTGGCAAAATTTAAATTCGTTGACAGAGGAAGAGCGATCAATTTGAGGCTAACCGCATCACGGTAGACAAAAAAAAAAAACGTGATTTCTCGTAATTCAAACTATTAATCCATGCCACCCCTTCCGCCATTCATCACTATATACCTCCACTTTTCGTCAACATGAATTTTGAACACGCCGTTCTACTAAACGCCATCATTGCTAACCTCAAGCGAAAAAAAAAAAAAAAAGCAAACTTCGACGAGCCCCATAGTGCCCCCCCGGGGCCCCCACATGTACAGGGATTTGTGGGAAGGGGAACCTCGGGGAGATTCAGAGGGAAGTTTATAAAAGACGACCGGCGTCTAGCGATTCCGTTGATTGTTTACGTTGAGGGAATACGGTGAATGTGTTCGTTTTTTGTTGTTGTTGTTGTTGTTTTTTTCACGTAAATTAAGGTGTCGAACCCAATAAATTACCGTTTAACTTGATGAAAAAGTGCGGGCGACATTTTTACTGTTCAACCTTCTCCGAGTAAATTATTGCGTGAGTAGTTTTTTTTTTTTTTTTTTACTAGCGTCTTCCCCCGCAAGATTGAATTGACGCATTTTATTTTTCTTGCCGAGCCACCCCCCCCCCTTATCCGATTACCACCAAAAAGATAAAAAAAGGTTCGTAAGATGACGCGTGCTCGCCTATATGTGGGAAAACGTTCGTAATTTCGTTGTAATTGGCAGTTTTACTGGATCAAAAAAGTGGAGATAAACAATGCGTTGAATACGAACTGTAAGATTATGAGAAATGATACGCTGTAAAGCGAGCTCGCGTTCCTTTCTAGACGCTAAATTAATTAATTAATTGTTTTCGTTACGCGAGAGTGAACTGCGTCGCCGGTCTCAGTACTTTTAATGGAGAGACATGTAAAATTTTGAACAATTATCGATGAAAATTTGGGGTTATTTTTTTTTTTTTAATTACCCCAGTCAAATTATATTTGATTAACGCCTCGGGGCGACATTAATACGGGAGTTAATGAGGAGGGGGGTTTAAATGGCCTAATTTTCCTTTTCCGGATCATCAGCTAACCCCAAGCTAAGTATATGAGAAGATGCTTTTGCTTTAAAAAAAAAAAAAAATGTTGATCGTTGAAACAACGAGATAAAGGCGCGAAGATTTAGTGATTCAGGTCGTGACAAATTTAATTCGGCGCATCCTTTTCCCCTGTAACTGAAGATGATCCAGGGAGAGTTGTCGCCTTGTTAAAAACAAAGATCCTCCTCTATTACGCGTGTTCGTGATGGACGCAAGCTGCACAGATTTTTGTCCCTCACACTGCTCTATATCTCTTTCTCGCCAATAACACAATTACAAAAACAGTGGATTACCGGGTTAGGGCGGAAGAAGGTGCTTGACCCTTAAAATAAAAAAAAAAATTATAATAATACGAGCCCGAGGTCTGTCAAGGTTCTCCTTGGGAAATATAAGAGAGAAAGAAACAAGTCAAGTCTTTCGGAGGAGTCTGAATGAACGTTACAGAGTAGGCGACCCTCGTCCCTGTCTTGAAATTGATCTCACTGACCTACAAATAATCCCCGAGAGACAATTATTTTGCCTCTCAATTCAACCCCCTCCCCCTTCTCACCCACCCGCTTACTTCAAATCGTCATCTCACTAATACCCCGTACCTGTTTCCGCTCAGTATTATCGATAATCGCCACTACGCCGATTCAAAGCCCTTTGAAACACGGCAATTTTGATTGTAAAAATGAATTTCTCAAATATTCTAAAAATTGGGTTGTTTCCAATTACATGCATTTTTCATTAAAAACAAATTGCTCTAGATTGGTCGTCACAAGGACAGTTTTTGTGTTCCCGCAACCTTAAGGCTTACTTCAATAAACCACCCCCTCTTCGTCATTTACTCGGCGTAAAAACTAATTTCCAGTCCACCTTATTAATTAACAATGTCCTTTTATATTGGTATTCAATGAAAGGCGTGACACAGTCCACACGCTGTTAATGATGTAAAATTGAAAAGCCTGCATAAGAAAGCCTTTTTTTTATTTTACATGTCAAACAAACTTTTTATTTGACGAATGACAACGCGTAAAAAAAATAAATGCCACTCAATCATTACGGAGCGAGCCAAAGTCGTCAACATTTGGGTGAATCAGACTGCGGCATCGACTATCAAAAGTTTTCCCCGTTTGAAGGACTTGAAAGCTTGGGAAAATATATTCGGAAAAAGCTTTTCTTCAACACTCGCATATCACCCAGGGCTGGATGCCCCACTTTGCTTGAATACAGAACCTCGCCCACTCACCAACCCTTGGAGTGTTTGCGAACAAAAACAACGAAATTTTCTTAATTATAAATTTAATAAACCCTTTCATCAAAGGTGAAACTTGAACGAGTTGAAAAAATAATCTTTAAAAATCCTCCCTCTATACCTTGATTTAAACCCTCCTGGCTCCGAGATTACTTTATGAAATTAGGCAGGTACTTTTATTTTCATTCAAATTCTTTTTTTTTATGGTCGCTTTTATTATGAAAAGTAGGTAGAACTCATTGTTTGAGAAAGGAAAGAAATCTATTGTTCTCGTTCAAAGCAATAAGAAAGGACCTTGCACTGAATCCATTCGTAAAAATTTTAAAGAAGCCCTTTAAAAGCACCAGGCAGGTCTCACTGCGCCGCTTTAAATTCGCCTTTCTTTCGCTCATTTGTTCTTATTGTAAAATACGATTGCAATTAGTTTTATACTGCATCCGGTGCCAGGGGCGTAGGTACGGGGGAGGGGGGGTATTGGGGATAGATCCCCCAAGAGCTACAAGTATACGAACGAAGGAGCACTAGTACCATAACGAAGAGCCCCATAAAATCGCCAAAAATGAGCGTTTCACGTTAAAGTTAGATTTAACAGATTTTCTGAGCTTAAAGCAGCCCGAAAAGGTCCGAGTACCGCAGTAGTACCGAGGTACCGAGGGGGTTAGCCCCAAACCCTCTATCAGACAAAAATCGGTAATATTCGTGGCTATAGCTACTAAAATTAAGAAAAAAATCGCTGATTCGCGGTACATAGAGGCCATTCTTCGAATAAATTGTGGAAATCAATGCAAAAGTGTTGTATTTGAACAAACCCCGCGGTTAAATATGATAAAATACGCTATAATAATGCCAAATAAAAGACGCTTTCAGGTTAAAATTGGACAAAAATGGCAAATTCACAACTGAAATGGCGTAAAATCGTCCATTCGCGTATGCAAAAGGGAATAGGATGCTGAATGGCCGCAAAATTAGCACAAAACGCAATTTCACAGCTGAAATTGGGAAAAATCAATAATTTACAATTTGCAGATATAAAGTTGTGGAAATACATAAATTCGCGGATACAAAATGAGGAAAATCACTAATTCGCGGCAAAAATTGAAAAAAAATCAACAATTAGCACAGCTAAAATGAAGAAAAACGTTAATTTTCAGTTCAAATTGGGGAAAAGTGCTAATTCTCAGTTAAAAGCGGAAAAAATTGCTAATTTGCAGCTTAAATTGAGTCAAACGCCAATTGTTGGCAAAAAATTGACAAAACTCGGTAGGCAGTGCACGGGTTGGAAACGCTACCACGCTGCTAAAATTTGGAAAAAGCGAAAATTCGCTGCTAAAATTGTAGAAACATCACTAATTCTCGAATTAAGTGTCGTGAAATTTTTAATTTAAAAATGATGATTTTTTGACAGAAATGGCTGGATTGATGTAAATTTTTTGGTTTGAAACAAAAATTTACATTTATAATTTAAATTCGCACCTTCTGAAGGCATTTTTGTGACTCAAATTCCGAAAAATGGCAAATTTATGCATGGCTGTTGTATAATGTTAAAAAATACGCTAATTCACGGCTAGAACGGTTTGTCTAGTGCGGTAGTAAAATGTGAAAAACCACTAATTTGCGGGTAATATTTAGAAAATAAAATAATCAGCCTGGTCAAAATTAAGAGAAAGGTTAATTTTAAGCCAGAAAATTGAGAAAATTGTTAATTTGCGGCTAAAAATGGAAAAGATCGCCAATTTAAAGCTGAAATTGCGCCAAACGCTAATTTGTGACTTAAATTGAGAAAATTCGCTAATTAACGGGTTTGAAACGCTACGACGCGCGCTGCTACAATTACATATAAAAAAAACGCTAATTCGTTGTTGAAATTGGCAAAAATTCTAATTTGCGCCCAAAAACTGAATGTACTCCAATTTGCGTATTCTGAAGGCCACTTTTCAGGCTGAAATTGAAAAAAAGCGCCAATTTATGGCAATGGGCGAAGAAACCGCTAATTAGCGAGTAAATTGAGAAAAATCACTCATGCATTGCGTATGCGGGGGACCAGAAAAATCCTAATTCGTGAAAAGTCCCCCTATTTTGCGGCTAATATTGTGGAAAACTCTTAAGAAAAACGTTAATTTCCAGCTAAAAGTGAGAAAAGTGCTAATCCCCTGCTAATCGGTAATATGCTGCTAAAATTGAGGAAAACACCAAAACTCGTGGATAATTAAGGAACATCGCTCACGGGATAAAAACGATACTTTGCTGCTAAAGTTGAGAAAATGCGCAAATACATAGCTATGGGAGGGGGTGGGGTAAAACTGCTAATCTGCGGCTGAAAATGAGAAGAACGATACACTCGGCCAAAAAAGCGCTAAGTTTGCGCGGTAGAGTCCAAAAATCGCCCCTAACTGAGAGATTGAGGCTATGATGAGGCCAGCAAGATGTCCAGATTCAAGATTGTGCTGGCTGGGTTGAATCTCTTCTCACCCTTACGATTTCAATCTGATCCCTCCCCCCCCAGGACAAATTCCCACCTAGGCCACTGTCCGGTGCGTATCTTTAGGTTGTCCCACACAGTGGCGCTGACACTAGTAAATTTGTTACTAAATTAAATTAAATTTTATAACAAATTTTCTCAGTTTTAGCCGCGAATAAGCATTTTTCTCATCGAACTGAGCATCGAATGGGCGCTTTTTCTGAACTTTTAGCCACGAAATAGTGTTTTATTACAAATCAAGCCACGAATTTTCCCAAAGAATCCGTGATCCGTGAAGCGAATGAACGCTTTTTATAAAATTTAGCGTCGAACTGGCGCATTTTCTCAATTCTATCTGCGAATTACCGTTTTTATCAACTATCTCAACTAATTTTTTACTATAATTTTTACCCATGATGACATTCATCCTAATTTCAACCGCCAGGTTGCCGCAAGAATCGGCGAGTTAATGTTTTCTCAACTTTCCTTGTCAATTAGCAAATTTAAGCTGGGGATTTGCGTTTTTCTGAATTTCAGGCGTGAATTAGCGTTCGCTCTCTATTTCATCAGTGCTTGTTTTTTTTTAACTTTTTTTTTGGAAAAAATATTGTTTGTTCTAATTAGTATTTTATAGTAGGCTTTGTCTATATTTAACATGGAACGTGTGTGTAGGGGGCAGGCCATCGACTGTCCTACTCATAAATAAAAGTTTTGAGTATAGCTAACATGTATACGTCGTAGTCACTTGCCGTAATTTGGCATTTCATGAAATGACCAGCCATTTCATGAGTGCGCGCTCTTGATGTAACAGTGAGGTTTTGGGGGGGGGGGCGCCGGGCTTTGAACCCGGCAGGCGCCTAAGCCTCCATTGGGCTTCTACGCCATACCCAGATCTAACTGTGCACTTCACACCCGTATACTACGCGGGCGTTTCGGTCGGTGCGCGGTTTGTTGAACGCACACCGCCGGCAACGAGCACACGAAGCCGAGTAGAAATACGAAAGGATTACACCATGTGTCCAGTCTTTTACCGTAACATAGACAGTCGAGAATTCATCGTGTGCACCTAGACGACAAAGTGGACGTCACAAAGAGAATCAAATTTCATATCGTTATAGTTTATCTACATCAATGCCACGTATACGACCTTGTTTAAGCTTTGTAGTGTGGGCAAAATAGTCCGGAAGTTAAAGGGCAAATTTTAGGCTAACACCCGTACAACTATGCGAATTTAGGCAAACTAAGTGATGTCACTAGGCAGGAATGTTCTATATACCTGTAATATGTTTTTAAGACCAAGTCCCCACCAATGCCCACCTGCATTACAGCCCCCCCCCCTCTAGAGCTCAAATTTGTGTTAACTCGGCAACCATAGCAGATAGAAATATGCCGTTTGAACAACTTTGAGTCCGAGCGGAAGACCCTGGGGTGCTTAGTTTGGGCTCCACGACAGCCAAACGACACTGCGGTGGACATTTGCATACATATATGATCCGGAGAATGATATTTTTTTCTGATGCAGAATCAAATTGTTCATCGGCTGTTTCCACCTCAAATGCAGTGGGTGACTTTTGTAACACCTCACAATGCCCTGAAAGGGGTATCAAAATAATCCGGCGTGGACGAGTACTCCTAGCATTTGTCCGAATCTTGGTCACCAATAAGGCTTGTATTTTTAACCCAACGTTTTACGGTCAATTTTACATGAAATTAAAGTCATCCCATCACACCAAAATACAGACGCCCCTATAACAAAAAAAAAAAAAATTCTAAACTCGTGTTCTCTGGGCCTTATTTCCAGAATTTCATTACCATGTTATACATTTTTTTAAGTGATACTGATCATTGCACAGAGGTAGGGGATCGCTGGTACTTTTTCTTAAAGTCAAACTCTGGAGTTAAGAAGACTTTCGCGAAGCTGTATCACTCAAACAATTTCGATGGAGAGTATGACGATAATAAATAGGCGAGTAGTGTACAGTTGTTTCATGCACACATAAACTGTATATTAAGGCCCCGCGAGCCCGAGTTTAGTTTTTTTTTTGTTAACGGTGTGCTCGCCAGTGAGTGTGAAGCAATGAATACAATTTCACGTAAAGTTGACCGTAAAAATTCAGGTATAAATACAAGCCTTGGTCATCGAGATTCGGGCGAATGTTACTAGTGCTCCTACACGCTGGATAATTTGACTTTCCCTTTCGGAGCTTTGGAGATCTCGTAGAGATCACCCACTGCATTTGACGCCAAAACATCCGATGAAAAAGTGGATCCTGCCTCAGAAAAAAAAATATCGTTCTGTTCGTATGTCCACTGAAGCGTCGTTTGTTTGGCTCTCGTGGAACCCAAACTAATGCTCCCGTGCGGGACTTCTGGTCGGATACAAAGTTGTTCAACCTGGCGCAAACGGAATATTTTTGTCTGCTATGGATGCCGACTATCGAGTTATGTCAAATTTGAACTTTTGAGGGGGTGATGGGCCGTGATTGCAGGTAGGCATTTGTGAGGACTTGGTCTTCAAACCATCTTACAGGTTTATAGAACATTCCTGCCAAGTGGCATCACTTAATGATTTTTTGCAAAGTTGATGTCGTTAACCTCCAGACTAAAATAGTTTAAAATTACACGCGGGCTTGTTTCAAGCTCTTAAGTACTTCCCAGTAACCTTTTTTCAATCTGCGAATCTTTGGATTTTTTGACCACATCTTCCCAAATTTTAAGTATGTGACGCAGCGTTTAGCTATAATCCGCATCTCTTTCTTCTTGAAAATTCTCGCGCTTTCATTGCATCTTGCCCAGGCTTAGTCGTCTGTTACAATGATACATTTCAATGAACAATAGTTGTTAAAGTTAAGTTATTAGCTATGGCATTTACTGAACACTCACCGAAGCATTTGGTTGTACTATGGGGTGGGGGTCTCCGTTTAACTACTCCCGCAAACAATTATATGTTCCAGGGAAAACATGAGGAATCGGCCCTTGTTTTAATTGCAGTCTACCTGTAGGATACCTTGTCACTTCATGGTTGACGAAAAACTCATTATGAAGCGAACAAACGAAGGATTTCACAGGCAGCTGTAAATATTCCATTCCAATAGCTTTCGCCCACTTTTCGATCGCCACAGGGTACTGAAATATGACGAAAATTGGCTGTAGCATCAATAAAACAAAGTCGCCTATGTTAAGTGGGACGGGAGATCACGTTCCTTCATGTTTGGAATGGATTTGTAGGTTCTATTATGTACGAACATGCCCTTTAACACGAGTTTGCTTTGATAGTTTTGCAAAGCTTGAATTTGAATGTGTCGTGAACTTTGAATGGTTAAAAAAATTGAATGAAATGAGAGCAGGGGAAGAAAATGCCGCAAGAGGGATCCAGGGACGTTCGTATAAGAAATAACATTATCTCTCGTTGGCACCCGCACTTGCGGCATTTTTTTTCGACACCTCTGAATAGGGCCCCAGGACTTTTGGGGAGTGAAGGCCGGCCCTTCACTCCATCATTCACCCGTCCGATCCGACCCCAGCCATTCTCCTGTGTCGGTGTATGAGGCAGTCCACGGTACATTCTATTTATTTCCCCCTCCATACACCCTCCCAAATGTATTACTGTTAATGGATCGGAAACGTGCAGTATAGCATGATAGGTCAAAATCGAAATTTTCACACTGAACAAGTGAATATTATGTAATTTACCGCCGATTGTTATACAAAACGAAACTTTGTCCACGACCGGCCATCCAATTGAAGGGCCAAACCATTTGGGCAGGGGGGAACAAACATGTCATCGGCATTTTACCCTTTTAAAAATGTCATACTTATATGAATTATTTGAATAACTTACCTAGTACCTATGTATTGAAAAATAATAAGTCTCAATCTTACCTTACTTAGCTCCGATTTCCAGCGCGTCACTCTGCTAGAGGGGGAAGCGGGAAAAAATCTTCGTGAACGCGGATCAACATTCAAGCGTGATATCTATCTTGATAACAAATGTTTCTTTCAACTTTTGGTTTTTGTAGAAATTTTTTATTTAGCGGATTTTAGCCCTGAAGGTGACGAAGCGCAGCCAATCGGGAGCAAAAGTCCCAACCCACAAACCGCTTCATTTTTTTTATATAGAAATCATGGGAAGTCGAATAACTTGGTTTTCCATATGACTTTGATTTGCGGCTAAAAATGGAAAAGATCGCCAATTTAAAGCTAAAATTGCGCCAAACGCTAATTTGTGACTTGAATTGAGAAAATTCGCTAATTAACGGGTTTGAAACGCTACGACGCGCGCTGCTACGATTGTATTAAAAAAAACGCTAATTCGTTGTTGAAATTGAAAAAAATTCTAATTTGCGCCCAATAACTGAATATACTCCAATTTGCGTATTCTGAAGGCCACTTTTCAGGCTGAAATTGAAAAAAAGCGCCAATTTATGGCAATAGGTGAAGAAACCGCTAATTCTCGAGTAAACTGAGAAGAATCGCTCATGCATTGCGTATGGTGAACCAAAAAAATCCTAATTTGTGAAAAGCCCCCCTATTTTGCGGCTAATATTGTGGAAAAAAACTTGAGAAAATTGTTATTTTCCAGCTAAAACTGAGAAATGTGCTAATCCCCTGGTAAAACAATTTTAAAAATCGGTAATATGCTGCTAAAATTGAGGAAAACGCCAAAACTCGTGGTTAATTAAGAAACATCGCTCGTGGGATAAAAACGATACTTTGCTGCTAAAGTTGAGAAAATGCGCTAATTCATAGCTATGGGAGGGGGTGGGGCAAAACCGCTAATCTGCGGCTAAAATTGAGAAGAACGATACACTCGGCCAAAAAAGCGCTAGTTTGCGGGTAGAGTCCAAAAATCGCCCCTAACTGAGAGATTGAGGCTATGATGAGGCCAGCAAGATGTCCAGATTCAAGATTGTGCTGGCTGGGTTGAATCTCTTCTCACCCTTACGATTTCAATCTGACCCCCCCCCCCCCAAGGAGTAATTCTCACCTACGCCACTGTCCGGTGCGTATCTTTAGGTTGTCCCACACAGTGGCGCCGATACTAGTAAATCTGTTACTAAATTAAATTAAATTTTATAGCAAATTTTCTCAGTTTTAGCCGCGAATGAGCGTTTTTCTCATCGAACTGAGCATCGAATCGGCGTTTTTTATGAACTTTTAGCCACGAAATAGTGCTTTATTACAAATCAAGCCACGAATTTTCCCAAATAATCCGTGATCCGTGAAGCGAATGAACGCTTTTTATAAAATTTAGCGTCGAACTGGCGCATTTTCTCAATTCTATCTGCGAATTACCGTTTTTTACCGAATTACCCAGCAAATGTAAGCTGGGGATTTGCGTTTTTCTGAAATTCAGGCGTGAATTAGCGTTCGCTCTCTATTTCATCAGTGCTTGTTTTTTTTTAACTTTTTTTTTTTTGAAAAAATATTGTTTGTGCTAATTAGTATTTTATAGCAGGCTTTGTCTTTGTTTAACATGGAACGTGTGTGTAGGGGGCAGGCCATCGACTGTCCTACTCATAAATAAAAGTTTTGAGTATAGCTACATGTATACGTCGTAGTCACTTGCCGTGATTTGGCATTTCATGAAATGACCAGTCATTTCATGAAGTGCGCGCTCTTGATGTAACAGTGAGGTTTAGGGGGGGGGGGGCGCCGGGCTTTGAATCCGGCAGGCGCCTAAGCCTCCATTGGGCTTCTACGCCATACCCAGATCTAACTGTGCACTTCACACCCGTATACTACGCGGGCGTTTCGGTCGGTGCGCGGTTTGTTGAACGCACACCGCCGGGAACGAGCACACGAAGCCGAGTGTGCCGTGTCACCGCTCGCCGCAGCCTTGTATAGTGTAATGGGCAATGGCTGGATTCGAACCCAGGCCCGCTGAGTTGCGAAGCGAGCATTGTGTCCATTACACCATCGAGGCGCGCTAACAGTGAGGTTAGAACACCATCTGACCAGGAATTTTGGTTATTTCATGAAATGCATCCAGCCTCTGGGCACTTCATCAAATACGAAAGGATTACACCATGTGTCCAGTCATTTCAAGAAATGACCAGAGTGACTCGGCCACATAGTGTAATCCTCGTGTATTTCACGAAGTGCCCAGAGGCAGGATGCACTTCATGAAATGACGCCACCACGTTTTTTTGGGGGTTCCCGCTCACGAAAAAAAAAAAAATCATTTCTCGAATTTCGCTCACTAAAAAAAACTAATTTCGAGGATTTTTGCGCCCTAAAAATACATTTTCGCAGTTTTGACTCAATTAAAAGACACATTTATAATATATATACAATACATATAGCATCACAACCCCAAAATTGCGAGTTTTGCCCTCAAAAAACATGTATGCGCGTTTGACTCAATTAAATCCTACTGCTGAAATTTCGCTATCTACAAAACATCAATTCGCGGATTTGTTTCGCGAAAGCCGTGAGTTTTGGCGGCTGGAAAATCAATTTTGTGGGGTTGCCTAATTCAACAACAAATTCTGCAGATTTTTCATACCAAATAGACCATTTCCGCAGGTGGAACTCATCACGAACGATTTTTTGCGATCTTTTGTTATTACGTAACTCCACAATATCGTCCTAATAAATCAAAGTTGAACTCACTGAAAACTCACGTGGATTACTCTTCTCCTAAATCTAAAATCGCCAGCTTAGTGATAAAATTAGCAGTTTTGTGCAACAATCACAATATCAGAAACCTCATATAAACGCCATTTTTGTGCTACAATCGCCTTGTTTGAGCTAAAACCGCAATTTTTGTGCTAAAATCACCGCATTTTTGTCCGAAAATCGCCAGTTTTGATGTAAACTTTTTAGTTTTGAGGTAAAACGACTCAATTTATTTTCAGGATGAAATCGCCAGTTCGTAGACTAGAGAAACATCACACATCAGTTTTCTGTTATTCTGTTTGGTAAAGACTTTAATTTGGGTTGAAAAACGTCAGTTTTGAGAAATTGCAGTTTTGTGAAAACCACGAGTTTGGGGGTAAACTTTTCATTTTAAGGAAGTTTGTCAAATTAATTTCGAGTAATATCGCTAGTATGTCTTGAAATCTTCAGTTTTAATAAAAACTCAGTTTTGGAAGATTCCCAACTGGAAAAGTAACGATTTTTAGTCAAAGACAAAGATTTCTCGCCAAGTGACGTACTATTAAAAAACGGAAGATTTTTACCCCGCTTAGACGTGCGCCCGTCGTGCCCGGCCGATATCTCCAATGAAAGGTTTTCCTCCACTTAGCTCCAAATTATCATTTTTCCATATTTTAGCAGAGAATAACACTGTTCTCATTTTGAGCTGAAAAAGCATTTTTCTTATGAGCCACAAATAGCAGGTTTTTCCCAATTTTCCCCACAAATCGCATTTTTTTTTGGCTCACCATTCGCTATGAATTGGCGCTTTTTCACATTTAAAACGTTAACGTTGCCTTCAAAACCGAGAATGGCACAATTCCAATTTTGATGCAAAATGTTCACAAAGCACCGGAACAAACTTTCTTTTCTCAACTTTACCGCGAATAGCGCTTTTTCTCAATTTCGCCACGAATAGACGTTTTCGAAATTTAGCTGCAAATTGGCATTTTATTTCATTTTGAGCACCGAATTACCTTTTTTTTCTCTCATTGACTGAAATTAGCCTTTTTCCCCTCATTTTACCAGCTAAAACTTGCTTTTCACAACATTGCCGCAAAGCAACATATAATACATTTCAGCACCACATTAGCAATTTTGATTACTTTTAGCTAGATAAGCTCTTCTTTCAGATCTAGCCGCGAATCAGCGGTTTTTTGAAACTAGGATGAGTGGGCGTTTTTTCTAAATTTTTTGGCCACAAAGGTTACTTCAGAAGTGTGAAGGCAGTACTTAAGTGGAATGTGATTTCCATGGTGGAGGAGGTGATTTCCCACAATTTTAGCCACGAACTAGCGCTTCTTCTTAATTTTAGCACGAAGTAGCGCTTCTAGCACTCATTCGCGAATTTCCACCTTAGCCACGAACGGCATTTCAGAATTTTTAGCCGCAGATTTAGCCATTTTTTCAATATTTAGCAGCAATTACACTTTTACTCAATTTGAGCTCAAAATAAGAGTTTTTTTCCTATTTTTGCCGCGCAAAAATTAGTGATTTTTTTTCAATTTTTACCCGTTGTTGTTTACATTTTGCTTGCAAAGCATGAACGAAGTTCAGACAAGTTTGTGGGGGCCGGTTGTTCACGAATGGCTTTGACCGCATCTGACGTTGGATGTATACAATTACGGCCTAAATATTTTATTTCCGACTCTAAAAGGTGGATTTTCGATGGTTGGGTATTTAGTCCGACGTCGTTGAGTCGTCTAATAACAAGCCGTAGTGTTTTGAGATGATCCTTACGATCACTTCTCCGAGAGCGATGTAAGGCCGTGTAAAAGCTGGTCCATGAACTTTTGAAAGTGAGTGGGGGGCAACTTTTACTCCGAAGGGTAAGCGCCTGTAACAAAAATAACCTCTGCGTGTCGAGATTATCAAGAACGGTTTGCTCTGTTCATCCACTTCTAACTGAAGAAATACATCTTTTAAATCGATGATGCTGGACTCTAAAACCTGACAATTTTGACGAGATTTCTTCGAAAGTCGGGAAGGGATGTGGTTCGTTCACCTTGTAAGGGTTAATGGTGACTTTGAAATCACCACATAAACGTACTAAACCGTTCTTTTTCAGTGCGTAAACGACTGGAGAAGCCCAAACTATATCGGTCAAAGTCGGATCTACTGGTTCGATTATACCCTGTCATAATAGTCGGTCAATTTCTTGATTTGCTGCGTTTACGATAGCAAAGGGAACAGGTCTGGCACGAAAAATTTTAGGCCTAGCGTCCGATCATAGTCTAATTTTTGCCTGATATCTATTTACCGCGTTAGAATTATCAGCGAAATTCGGGGAAACTCAGTTTTTAATTGATTTAAGATTGTCTCTTTATTCAACTTTACAGCTCCAGAGCAGAATTTTATGTAAATGGAAAACGCTCATAAAGTCCTCAAATTCTCATAATTCAGCCTTGAATTAGCGCTTTTTCCAATTTTAGTTGTAAAGTAGCGCTTTTTCTCAATTTCAGCCACAAGGTTGCTTCAAGAAACCGCTGACTGCCATTTTCCCAATTTTCATCAGCGAATGATCATTTTTTTCCATTTTAAACCGCGAATTGCCGATTCTTATTAATTTCAACCGCAAACTTTTATTTTTTATTTTTTTTAACTCAGTACAACGCGAGTCATCACTAACGTTTATTCGCAATTTTTATCGTAATAAATAAATAAAATACCGCGAAACAACTATTTTTCTCAAGTTTGGTCTGAAAGTTGCATCAAAAACTTATAAGGCCTGCGTCTACCAGCCATGAAAAACCGATTTCGCTAAATTTTTTCTCCCTAGGTGACGCTTTTCCACATTTTTATCCACGAATTAGCGTTTTGCTGTCGTTTTTAATTTCAGCAGTGAATTAATTAGCGATTTTTCTCCGTGAATTAGCGATTTTTCTCAATTCTCAGCCGCAAATTTTCGATTTTATTTACTTTCAGCCAAGAATTATAGTCTTTTTTCTCAATTTTTTATCCGCACACTTGCCCTAAAAACCATAGATTAGGGCGGCTTCTCAATTTTAGCCACCTAAACCGACTAAAAAAACTTGGGATAACGCGTATTTCGTCTATTTTAGCCGCAAAGTTACCTCCAGAAGCCGTGAATTATTGTTTCTCTGAATTTGAGTTAGTAAACTAGCTTGCAGAATGTCCAAAACCTGAGAAATTGTCTCCTGGTACTTTTCTTAATTTCAGCGTCAAATGAGAGGTTTTTTTCTCAATTTTAGCCGCTGTAAACCTATACATATAGTTGAGTTTTTCAGTAACGAAAGAAAGGATTGTTTTGAAGTAACGATGCCCAGCTCTGCCTTTAATTTACACGTTCATATTCTTTCCCGTGTGGATCGCAGGTGGGGAAAAATGATAAATCTTTCACGATGATCCGTGAAAATCCGTGATGCGATGCGAACCAACGCCAATTAAATGGAAAACGACTTGATATCAAAGCAGTGATGAGAGGAAAAACTAGAGAATTTAATTTCGTTTTTAAAAAAAGATACTTTGAAGGTTATTTTAAATTGCTTGTTTTGAAAATTTCATTCCCCCCCACCCCTTCCCCGACCCATTACTGCAATGAAAATCTGATTTGTCTCACCGTGATTATATCATCTTGCAGAAATTTCATGTTTGATGATGATTTCCGCCAGTGATCACGCGACATGATGTGTTGTGCGCGGGAAAGAAGTTACAAAAACGCACAATTTTCAGTCAAAAAATAGTTTTAGCAATGCAAAAAGCGATTCGACGTCCACTTCACTTACTATGGGCATGGGAGCTTCAATCTACGACGTGAGTGCATTATGTTAATGAAAGCCTTGAACTTGTGCGTTCGCAAAAATTAACGATCAGATTTTGTGTGTGTAAGCCTGTGCAACGTGAGCCGCGCTTTAATGTTCCGAGCGTCTTTTTTTTTTTTTTTTCATTACTTTCATTAACTCCTAAAAATTCCTGGGTTTTTTTCATTCTTTTTTTCCTTTCCTCCCCCATTTATGGCTCGCATTGTTCAATTCCGGACAGTTGGGCTAATATGCTCACACGGTTTGTTATTTAGCTAATTGTCTTTTTGCGAGCGTCCACCTCGGAACTTGAAGATTTCAAGTTTTTTATTTAGTTCTATTTTGTTGTCCGTGGGTGTTGTATCAAGACGGTCGAGTATGCACGGATTGTTCAGAGTGCTAGGTAACAACACAAGTGATTTTTTTTTTACAAAATTGATTGATAGCAGCCTCATTCCTTAATTAGACCTGATTTATGAAAACGCGTGAACAATGGGGGGGGGGCAGGGAGTTTAGTCGGCCTCTATGCCGTGCATTCTATTAAAAATTAGACAGTTTTATTAATTTTTAGTCATAGAGAACGCATTTTTTGCCCTGCAAGCCGCGCGGGCCACTGTTCCCTACGGGAATGGAAGTGTGGTGTTCGTGAAAAAAATCGAGTCCGAGCTGACATCACATTCATAATGTACAACCCCAGAAAAGTTGAAAAAAGCGGTTTTCGGCATGCGGTCGGTCTGTCGCTCTTTTTTCGATAAATTGCACGTAAATGAAAAACTAGCTATTTCTTGGTATGAGAAGCACAAATCTGGCCTTTGTTTTGAGAAAAAATTATTTATCGGACATGTTCTCCCCGTACCGAAATGCCGTTATTGGATATAACTTCAGAACAAGTGATTCCAGAATTTTTTTGATATTTTTTTCGGATTCCTCGTGAAATTTCATTGCGAATCAACCACAATATTGCCTAAAAAATGCAAATTTTTTTGTGGCCAAAATCATCGTTTTCAGCGCAAAAGGACCAGGAGCAAAAAATGACGGTCGAAATTGCAAAAGAGGGCCTCTAGAGCTCCTTTGTATCTTAATTAAAAATACTAGTACCCGAAAAAAACTGAGATTAAGAGGAGGAGTAGGATTTGGCGTGACTGCGTCAAAAATTATTTGCCACAGAATTACATAGTAATCGAAATCTAGTGGTTTCTTGGTATGAAAAACGCGAATATGACCTTTGTTTTGAAGGAAAATCATTTCCCAGGCATGTTCTTCCCGTAGCGGAATAATATTTTCGGTTTTGACTTCGAAACAATTGGTTCTGGAATGTTCTAACTATTTTGTTCTGATTTCTCGTACAATTTCCATGCGAATTGAGTTCAACGTTGCCGAAAACAAACCCCTTTCACTTCCATGCTACCTACGGGCATTTTTTTGCCATCTTGTATGTGTAGGTCATAAGTGTTCGAAAAAAAAAATGCTAACTCTGGAAAGCTCGTACAATTTTTTGGCAGCCCAAAAACCGAAATATTGTAGCACTTCTTTTAGTTTCTTCTGAATATCCCGAAAATGAGTTACTTTAGAGGAAAATCTTCACTCACAAAACTTGTTGAGCGATAAATTTCCTACAACTTTTGTATGTAAAGTAGTTTTCCACGACAAATATGGAACGGGCTACAGCCTATCGAAATTGTTGTTCTAAAATGGTCGAAGGTCCTAAAATCGCCCTTTTTCGACCAAAGTATACTCATTGTGCTTTTGGACTATTTTCTAACATTTTTTTTTTTTTTTTGTGGTTTTTTGTATGAAAGAACGAAGACGAGTGATTGAAGGAGGATTGAAAATTGAGTGACGATTGATGGTTGTAGTCGTTGATGGAATAAGGGTCGGTAATTGAAGGTTACTCGGTGTGGGCTGAGGGTTGATTATTGATTATGTTCGACGAATAATTTTTTTGGATTTAGGGTTATAGTAATTTTTGTGTTTGAGGAATGAAGACTGCGTGATTGATGATTCAGGGATTTTGTGGAGGACCACACGATACTTCCATGTTCCCGTTTTTGGCGTTCATCAATAGTGCATACAAAAAAAAACAAACAAACAAGAAAACTTCCATGGCCGTATCAATTTTTTCAGTGCTCCGAGCAGGCGCGGATCCAAAGTCAGCTTAAGGAGGGGGCCATATTATATGACTCCATCCGGCCCCCTGCCATAGAAATATACCACTCGTCACACAGTTATACAGACAGACACCGTTATCAATGGTCTCAATCTCTGATAAGTGAAAAGTCGGAAAGTTAAGGAAACCCAAAGGTCGAAAACACGAAAAAAAAACAACAACATTCATCGTAACGTGAACTATTAGTTTGGCAAAAATACGCCTCCCGCCGAATGAAGTGAACTCAGCGCCGTGGTGGAGGGGAAGCTCTTATGTCTCACGGCTAGCACTGTAATTTTAACCCACAAAATTGGTTTTTTTTAGTGAGCAAAATTACTGTTTATTGAGTGAAACCATCTAAAAACTATTCTTAGTGCGCAAAATCGGCGCAATCGGTCACTGAAATAGGCCACCCAGTCAAGTTGGTTTACTGGCAAACAAATTTACCAAAATTGGCTGTTGATAAAATTGACAGTCTCCTCATGAAATTAACACTTTCCTCATAAAATAGGAAATTTCCCAATAAAATTGACAATTTCCTCATAAAAGGGACAATTTCTCATATAATTGACAATTTTCTCATAAAATTGACAGTCTCTTCGTGAAATTGACATTTCCTTGTAAAGCATACAATTTTCTCATAAAATTCACGATTCCCTCATAAAATTGGTAATTTCCATATAAAGTTGAGTATTTCTTCATAAAATTGACAAATTTTCTTATAACATAATACAATTTCCTGATAGAATTGACAATTTCCTCAAAAAATTGACAATCTCACCACAAAATAAACAATTTCCTCATAAACTTGTCAATTTCCTCATAAACTAGACAATTTCCACACAAAAATTATTACTTCTCCATAAAATTGACAATTTCCCCATAAAAGTGAAAATTTCCTCGTAAAAGAGACATTTACTCTAAAAATTGACAATTCCTCATATAATTAACAATTTCCCCATAAAATTGACCATTTCCTAATGAAAGTGACCATTTCCTTATGAAGCATACTATTTCCGCATAAAACTGACATTTTCCTCGTAAAATTGACAATTACTTCATCAAATTGACAATTTCTTCATCAAATTGACAATTTCTTCATCAAATTGACAATTTCCTCATAAAATAGACAATTACCCCATGAAATTAATAATTTCCTCATAAAATTGACAATTCACTCTTACATTGATCATTTCTGCAAATTCATTCAAAAAAGGCAATTTTCTCATTATATTGACAATTCCTTTTACAATTGTCATTTTCTTCATAAAATTGACTATTATCTTACCAAACTGACGATGTACTCATCGAATTGACACCTTTTAGACTGAAAATTTCCTCATAAAATCAACCATTATGCTCATAGGCTTATGATGTGGGGCGCGGCGTCACATAGACTTGGAAATTTTACCGTTTGACAGCGGTATGGTCGTACGAAGAAAAAGCTATACCTCTATACGCGAAAGGTCATTTTTGGTGCACCTTATTGAGAGTCACTGGCGGCCCCTCAAGGGTGTTTTATTCGTAACCGGCTGATGCGCCCTAAAAATTACCAAACTGTGAAATTCCTGTTCTAAAAAATAACCAAACGGACTTCAAGTGCCCTAAAAATGGCTAAGCTGGCGATTCTTGCACCCTTGAAAATGGATAAATCAACAATTCGCGCGCGCCCTGAAAATATCTCCCAATTCTCATGGCTAATATTCACTTCTTGTATAAATTACCTGCGACAATATTTGCAGATTGGAAATGGCAAACTGACAATTCGCACCGTACAAATGGCGGAACTGACAATTTGCTTTCACAAGATTGTTAAATTAACGATTTTTTGGTCCACCGTTGCGTAATTTGTAATTTCGCGTTATAGTGCGAATTAGCGCGACTACAACTGCTTAAACCCCCAAGCAAAGTCGCCCGTAGACCGGAAATTTGGAGGAAATGACAAAACCGAAATTAAATTAAGAGGACGTTGAGAGAGAGAGAGAGAGAGTGGGTGTGAGAGTGAAAGAGGGTGAGAGAGGCTCATTGGTCCGTACACTCCCCTTCATTACTCTATAGTCGTCATCCTTGAGGTTCGAAAATGAAGGTATCGAGAGCAACTTTCGTCGTATTAATTCCTACCCCTCACCCCAACCTTCTTCTTAATTCGCCCATCCATTCAGTTCGCTATCTTTATAACTTTTGAAAACATCGGGGTGATTATTTACAGAAAAGGTCGTTCACCATAACGAATGAATATTACGCGTTTTACGAGATTGCCATTCACAATTTTTCGCCACCCATCTCAATTTCAAATGATTGTCCTTCACCATGCGCCTGGTGATGACGGTTCATTCTCAATATACTTATTCTCAACAATTAAAATCAAATTTTCTACTCTGCTCTCTCACCGTTCTCTGAAAACTTCGAGGCTATATCGCTTTGTTTTATTTTGTGACTGGCATCACTTGCCTCATGCTTGGCCCAACAGAGAGAGAGAGAGAGAAAAAAAAAAAACGGCGATCCGTCTTAATTATTACAAAATCCCTAATGAATGCAAGACATTCACTAACAACGTGCTTTATCGCCCAGACAGAAATCGCTCGTTTTAATTTCACAGCAATTTGACGATGGAATGAGTAGGAGTTATTCGCCGTCATTTAATCGATCAAGGACGATAATAATACGGAACTTTTTTTCAAGAAGGTGCGAACTAATTTTTAATTTAATGAACGCTTGGTGTGAGGGTGTGTAGTAGTTTGGGTTGTCAGTTGACCACAGGGGTTGGGGATGTATATGAAATAAGGCCTTGTGCTATGGTGTTATCCTGATAACTAGATTAACGATCCTGTAATGTATGATTAGTGTATTCGTATGTTGGAAAAATAATAACCGCTGATTTAATGGGCTGAAGACGAAGGGTGGGGAGGAGGAAAACGGTTGAAAGCGTAATTGTGAAGAGAAAGGTGAAGTTTAGGTCAAGATTGCTCTTTTTTTCTCTCTCTTAGAGGAAGGACAGGTGGGGTCTGTTACTTTTATTGCCCTCATAATATTATAGCGATTTTGATTGACAGTTTTTTTTCAACGGAAATTGTCGCTTTATTTTTTTCTCGCCCCAAATAGACTATTCAGCATCATAAATCGCTGTTTTTCTAAGAAAACAGACCTGATTGGTGCGCTTTCTCAATTTTAGCTGCGAAACTGAACAGTTACGAAACTGTGAATAATTTTCCAGCAAAAAATAAGACGATAACAAACTCTAACGTCAATTTTCAGCATTTTAAATGGCCAGCGTTCGACTCGCTTCGCATGGTTAGACTGTTTGGCCACAGAACTGAGAATTTCACACTCTAATCGACTTTTACGGCCATCGACTTAAAGACAGGCGCGGATCCAGGGTGTTTTTTTCTGAAAAAGGGGGGGGGCACTAAAAATTGTCACACCACGCGTTCTCTCAATTTAAACCGCAATCGAGTCCTTTCACTCGATTTGTCCTTGAAAAGGTCTCCTTATTTTATTACTTCGGAGGCTTTTCTTACTTTTGGTTTGGATTATTTGCATTGCAAAACAAGGAATTCTGATTGGTGCGCTTTCTCAATTTTAGCTGCGAAAGAGCACTTTTTCTTAGTTTAATTTATTTTATCCGCTGCTTCCTGAAGTTTTGCAGCGATTCCTCGACAGTGTTTCTTATTGTCAATACGGCTGTATCGTCAGCAAATGTTGCTTCGCTACCACCTACGCTAACCTTCGCTAGGCAAGTCACTCGTGTTGAGGAGGTAGAGAAGTGGTCCCAGTGCGCTCCCTTGAGGAACACCTGCCGAAATGTCTTTCATTACTGAATAATCTTGTTTCATATTCCACCCGGAAATGCCTCCCCTTAATATGATTTGATAGAATTTTGACCTGGTAGATCTCTTTACAATTTGAACATCAAGCCTTGATGCCAAACTTTGTCGAAAGCTTGAGCAACGTCCAGGAAGACTGCTGAACATACTTTCTTCTCCTCAAATGCCTTCTCAATAACGTTTTTTGTTCTGTGGACTTGGTTGAATGTTTCTCTCGGAATCCGAATTGGTGAATCAGGATAAGATTTCTCTCTTCAAGGATGGTTTGGGACCGACTGCGCATTTCTCAATTGAGTGTGGTCTGAGGGACTCGTGACAGCGTAAAGAAACAAAAAAGTGACGTTTCTGAAGTTTCCGATAATATTTTCATGGTGGATCGCAACCTTATTATATGGATGGACATGAGGACAAGTTCACGATTTACGACCCCCTCCCAACTAGAAATCGCATTTGCCATAAAGGGGCGCGCCTTTGTTACATTTGATAAGGCAAAACGTTTCATATTCGCGGCAAAAATAGCTTATTCACGGGTAAAATAGAAAAAAAAAAAACGCTTAAAACCCAGCGAGAAAAGCGCTAATGTTGAGAGAACTTCCTGGAGATTGAATTGAGGCTCTTAAGATTCCGGGATTGGTGAATAAATACGGCCCTAAATTAAATTTACGTGCATAAGTATAGTTAGCACTTGCGGACCTGCAACAATCGGGAGGGCCCGGACCGGAAAAATCACCAAGAGCCCCCCCCCCCCCAATAGTCGAGTTTTCTCCACTTTAGCAGCAAATTAGCAACTTTTTCTACATTTCATCTGGGAACTGTTCTCAGTTTGAGGTGAAAATTAGCGATTTACTAACGTGTTTTCCTCAATATTAGCCGGAAAGTGCCTAGCAGGTTTTTCGAAATGTTCGCCACAAACCGCTTTTTTTTTTTTTTTTTTTTTTTTTTTTTTTTTTGTTCACCAATGCGCTATGAATTAGTGATTTTTCTTAGACGCAAGTCAGCGGGGTATTTACCCATAACAGCCCTAAATTAGCGTTTTTTCACAATTTTAACCTCAAAGTTGCCTCCAGAAGCTGCGAATTAGCGCATTTTCAATTTTTGAAGCAAATTGAAATTTTTCACAATTTTAGCCAAGAATTGGCGTTTTCCAACATTTTAGCAGTAAATTGGCGATTTTCTCCATTTTCAGAGGCGAAATATTATTTTTTTTTAATCTAGGCTGAAAATTAGTTTTATTAGTTTTTTTGTTTTCAATATTAGCTGCAAATTAGCATTTTTTTCACATTTTAGCAACGCATTATAACAATTTTTGTTTACTTTTAGCTATAGATTAGCGCTTCTTCTCAGCTCTAGCCGTGAATCAGCCGTTTTGTAAAACTTATTGCCATGAATTTGCCGTTTTTCTCAATTTTAGCCACTGATAAGTTGCCTTCAGAAGGCGAGTATTTTAAGTTTGCAAATTTTACCAAAATTTGTCCGCGCATTGATTTAGCCGCGAACTAGCGCTTTTAGCCCGAGAACTAGCAAATTTTCTCAATTTTATCCACAAATGGGCGTTTTCCGCAATTTTAGCAGCAGGTTTTAGTACTTTTTCTCATTTTTAGCAGCGAATTAGCATTTTTTCTCAATTTGACCTGAAAATCAGACTTTTTCTTAATTTTGGACTGAATTAACACTTTTTTTTTCACTTTGAGCAGCAAGTATAACGTTTTTCATTAATTTCAGCCGCGTTAATTGGTGACTTTATTTCAATATCGGCTATTTTTGCCCGCATTAACATTTTTTTTTTACATTTTTAGCTATGGACTAGCTCTTTTTCTCAGTTTTAGGCCCCATGAGAAAAAGCATTAAATCAAACACACACAAAAGCGCTAAAATTGAGAAAAATACTTAGCTACTTCGCAGGCAAAAAGTGCTATTTCACGGATAAAATTGAGAATAATGGCTCATTAGCGGTTGAAATCAATAAAAAACACGAATTCACCCCAAAAATTCAGAAAAATCTCTAAATTCACGGCTGAAATGAGGAAAATCGTTAATCCGTGGCTAATTCACCGATAAAATTGAGAAGAAATGCTGACGTTAGTGGGAAAAGGCTATTTCACGATTTAAATTGAGAAAACGTCAAATTCGCGGCTTCAGAGGGTAACATTGTGCTAGAAAGTGAAAAAGAAACGCCAGTCCGCGACGAAAATTTGGGAAACACTCTAATTAATTTGTTAAATGTAGAAAAATCTATAATTTTAGCGGCGAAAAATTGAGAAAAATCGAAAATTCGCGTCTAAAATTAGGGAAAATATCTAATTGACCGATGAAATTGAGAAGAAGCTTTGAAGTGTTGAAAAAAAAAGGCCAAATCTCGGCTTAATCTGAACGGTGACTTCATGGGGCGCTGCAGTGAAAGATTTGCCCCGGGGGTGCATATTGTCTGAAATGTATAAAAGGCCGGCACTGACAGACAGTGCCGGCTTTGGCGCGCCCCCCCGGGGCGAATATTTCACCAGCCTTCAGTATAATAGCCGCGAAATTGGCGTTTCCTCCATTTTTACCGCGAATTAGCGTTTTTTCCTCACTTCAGCGCTTCTTCTCTTAACGATTTTGCCTCCATTTTAGTCGCGAATTAGCGATTTTTCTCAATTTTTGCCGTGAATTTGTGTAAACTACACAAAGCGCTTTTTTGTAAAGTTTATTTCTGTGAATTAGCAAATGTTTCCAGTTTAACCCGTAACCCGTTTTCTTGATTTTAACCGCGAATTAGCCGCCGTGAACGAGAGTCTTTCCCCAATTTTCGCATGGAATTAACGCTGTTTATGAATTTTTATCCACGAATTATAGCGCTTTTTCCTCATTTAGCCGCGGATTATCGATTTTGTTCACTTTCAGCCACGAAGTTAACCTTCAGAAGCCGTGAATTGGCACGAATTTCAACGGGTTTTCCACACTTAGCGCTCCATTTCTCCATTTCAGCAAAGTAATGAGCGATTTCCCCCCAATTTTAATCGTGATTTAGCACTTTCACTGCGCGAATTGCTGCTTTTTCTTACATTTCATCCACGATTTTAGCACTTTTTCTTAATTTTAGCCGTAACGTGACGCGTTTTACCGTGAATGGACCAAGTATTCTTTTTAATGTTAGCAGAGATTTAGGCGCTTTTTCTTGCTTCAGTTCGTGAATCGGACTGAAGCAAGAATTTTTCTTAATTTCAGCCGTGAATTATCTTGATTTTAGCCCCAATTTAGCTTTATTCTTAATTTTGGTCTGGAAGATGCATCGAGAAACTTCGAGAATTAGTGCTTTTTCCCCCATGTTAGGCTCAAATATCAGCACTTTCCAAACTTTTAACCGCTCACTTGCCCTGAAAACATCACATTAGTGCTCTTTCTCAATATTAGCCGCCTATAAGGGACATGCAAAAACTAGGGATCAGCGTATGTTGCCTCCGGGTAGGTACTTTTTTGCTTTTTCCAAGTAAACAAACAATTTCGCGAATACTCAGCCCCAAAACTCAAATTTCGCGAACATAAAGGCCCGAATCTTGCAATTTCCCGAGAGACACGAACCGGTGAATCGCTCTTTGAAGTGCCCTCTCACATTATCTCTTTCTACAATCTGTTAAAATTTCGCAAAACGAGTTTTTTATTAATACGTTACAACCTTATAAAATGTCAAAGTCAATAACACGCGAAAGAAAGAAGAAGAAGAAGAAGAAGAAAAAACAAGTCACCCTTCATCCTGAGTACTCTCCATTTATTTCCGCATTGCGAAGGGGGTTGATTATAATTTGCAATCTTTCTCGCACCGGGGTATTCTCTGGGTCAATTCAAACGACCGGAAATGTTTCCTGAAGGATATGGCGATGGCTGAATGGTGAGGGAGGGGGGTTTAAAAGAAGAGGCAATTAAATTAGCGAAGAGATAGTTTCTGCGCAGGCAGAAAACTCGATTTTGACTTTGGCAAGAACAGGTTATTTAACGAGGTGTGAAATGAGGTACTTAACGGCTGGATGGGGTGGGGATGGGGGGTTTGTTTTGACGTTACATAGAAGACGTTGTTTATGATAGAAAAGTGGTTATTCTTCGTGTTTTATTTATTTATTTTATTTTTTTCAGAGGCCATAATGACGGCGACAGTCGTCGATCCCATCGACAAAAGTGCCAAAGGCTCGCCTGAAAATGGAGTCGCACCGACGAAAGGCAAAAAACCGTCGCACAAAGACCTCGTCTCGCGATGCATCGGCGATTTCGGCCGGTGGCAACTCGTCATCACCTTTTTCCTGTCTCTCGTCAATTTTCCCTGCACTTTTCACATTTTCGCTCCGACGTTTGAAGCGGCCGAACCGGACTATTGGTGCGCCGCTCCACCGACAACCCGGCTGGCTCATTTGACCCGTGACGAATGGGTCAATTTGAGTCATCCGTTGAAACTCGTGGTATTTATAACAACCGCCGCCCTCTCCCTCACACATCGACCACACCCCTCCCCGCACCCTTGCACAATATTCTCGTCTTCTTTCGCTTTGTGAAATTCTCAAAAATGTTGTCTCTCCCTGTGCCATAGGGTGACCATTTAGAACACGACCCGTGTTTCATTAAAGATTTAGACTATGAGAACGCGGATTTCACCACGCTTCAAGAAGGCACGGACGAGGTGAAAAAATGCACGAATTGGCAGTACGACAAATCTCAATTCGGACAGACCATCGTCGCTGAGGTGCACCCTCTTTTCACCCCCACCCTCCACCCTATCATTATGTTCTACTAACTTTATTTTTGGTCTCTTTACAGTGGGATTTGGTTTGTGACAAAGCTCAAGATCGTAACTTGGCGGAAATGGCATTTTTAGTGGGTGTTGCCTTTGGCGGCTTGGCCTCAGGTTTGATCTCTGACAGGCGAGTGTAGTCATGAAAAAAAAAAAATCGTTAAAAAAAAAAACTAAATTTTAAACTTCTAAAATAAAAAGATTCGGAAGAAAGTGCACGTTGATGATATCGATTTTTTCTCAACTCGTCCTCGGCACTCTCATCGCTTTTTCAACCAATTTTTGGATGTACTCGATACTTCGCTGCATGCTCGGATTTTTTTCCGTCAGCGTCGTTTTTAGTGCTTTCGTTCTCTGTGAGTTTCAATCCGATAAAACTCGCCCAATCTGCCTCTAAATCGTCCAAATAAGTACGAAACATCGTTTTTTGTTGTTTTTTTTCAGGCATGGAAATCGTCGGCGGTAAATGGCTGACCATCTCCGGTGTGTCGTTCCTTTTTGCCATGCCTTTGGCGTACGTCTCAATTTCCGGTATCGCGTATTTCATCAAAGGCTGGCGCGAGCTTCAATTAACAATTTCCCTGCCCGGCCTTTTCTTCATAGCCATTGGATGGTAAACATTTTTTTTTTTTTTTTTTAAAGCCTAGAAGCTTAGCTGACCGGCACTTTTCGTTGCAGGTTCTTTCCAGAATCCCCCAGATGGTACCTATCGGTTAATAAAGGTGAAAAGGCGCTTCTTGTACTCGAAGAAGCGGCCCGTTTCAATAAACGGGAGCTACCACCCAACACGGATAAACTGATCAAACAGGTGATGACGCCCAGGAATAATCTTCGCCTCGATCCGTTTTCAATAATTCTTTGTTTTTTCACAACTTCAGGCGATAGCTGAAACGAGCGACAGTGAAAAACGCCCCAAAAGTTCTGTGGTTGACTTATTTCGAACGGCTAAAATGAGGAAAACCTCCTTAGTCCTCTACGTCATTTGGTTTTCAGTTTATTTGGTGTACTACGGCTTGGTTTTGAATTTGTCGAATCTGGGAGGCGATATTTATATTAATTCGATAATCTCTGGTATGAAATTTCGACGTGCTTACGCGTTTACAGGCCCATTCCTAGTAGCACTGTGGCAGCATCGCTTCTTCTTAATTTTTTGTTGTATTAAACGTTTTAATTCTGTACTTTTAGGCGCCGTTGAAATACCAGCCATCGCTGTGAGTATTTTAATTCTTTTGAAGATGGGAAGACGATGGCCGTTGAGTTTAACTATGATTCTTTCCGGCGTTTCTTGCCTTTTGACCATTCCAGTCCCTAAGAGTAAGCCATTGAAACACGCACATCAATCACCCCACCCCCCCTCCTGCCGAACTCCTTATCAATCTGGTTTTTTATTTTACAAAAGGTAAAGAGAGCTGGACGGTTACAGCTCTAGCAACGCTCGCACGATTTTGCATTTCATCATCGAACGCCATCATGCCGGTCTTTACCGCCGAACAGTTTCCAACCGTCATACGGAATTTAGGCGTGGGCGCATCCAACGCCCCAGCGGGTATCGCTTTGTTGCTCGTTCCATATCTTTGGAACATGGTAAATTCCAACCCCCCACCCCCCTTCCAAGAACTCCCCACAAATGGACGTAAACCTCTTGTCTTTTACCAGGCTGAAATGAACACAAACATGCCCATGGGTGTACTGGGCGTGTGCGGTATCGTCGGAGGGTGCTCGGTGCTTCTTCTATCGGACGTTGAGCAAACGCTCGAGCCAGTCCTTTAAAACGCATACGTACATTTTTAATTTTGTACATAGCTGTAAATAGAATCCTTCCCAAACGATCTTAGTACCGGGACAAACATTGTGATTGTAATCAACTAACCGTGGAGCGGATACACTTCCGCATCCTCAACCACTGAGTTGATATCAGACCAAAATTTCACGAATAATTTTGTATAATGTAAATAAAATTGTAAATTTTTTTTGTAAATATTGAGAGCCTTTTAAAAAAAGGTTAAATATGAAGAATGATGGAACGCTTTGATATTTTTATTACTTGTTGCTGTAAGATACTTAAAAACTTATTTTAACGACGTCCTCGAGTCCGGTAAATGTAAATTAAAAATATATATTTTGTATTCTTTATTTTCTTTTATAAAATATAAATAATGTTAACGTTACTTTATTATTTTTTGGGGCTACTCATAACAAGCTAAGCGGCCCCCTCATCAAATTTCGATAATTGGACGCATTGAAAGACTAAATTTCGTGGCTTTCACTAATTAAAAACCAAATTTCACGGATTTGCAGGGGCGGATTTAAGGTAAAATGTTTAGCCCTGAGCTCATGACCTCCCCCCCCCCCTCTCACAGATCAAGTCAAATTCCAAATTTTCTGGATTATTGCTCTCAGAACAAATTTTAAAGGTTTTCCTCGCTCAAAACGACAATATTACAGAATTGACTTCCTAAAAAGCCAATTTGAACCTGGTTGACTCTTCATGAATACAATTCTGCTCATTAGACACTTTCGATGTCCAAATATCACGGATTGAACACACCGCAAAACCCAATTTCGTGGTTTTGGCTACTTCAATAACAAAATTTGCTGGTTTGGCCCTTTTTGAGAGCAAATTTGTCGGATTTCGTAGGTCAGAAACCAATTTCGTGGGGCTAGATCCCTTAAGACAAGCCAATTTAACGGAATTTCACACCTTTTTAGGGATAAATGAGCGTACTGGCTCATTTTGAAGAGAAAATTCATGGCTCTGGATGTTTTTAAAAACAAAATATCGCAGGGTCCAGACGCGGATCCAATTAAGATTGCCAAGGGAGAGGCTTATGAAATTGTGACCTTCGCTCTAATAAATATGGCTTGCTATCAATTCACTGCCTATTCCCATTTCCCACCTTAAAACGCCTAAAAAATGGCCAAACTGGCAATTACCGCTCTAAAAAAAAGCCCAACGGACTTCACGCGGTCTAGAAGTGGCTAGACTGACGGTTCGCGCAGCCCTGAAAATGCATGAAAAGATTGAATCCCGCTGTGAAACTGGCTAAATCTTCCATTCACGAGCTACAACTGGCTAAAACTAGCGATTCCCGCTCAAAAAGTGGCCAAGCTGACGTAACGCGCTCTAAAAATGGGCAAACTAACAATTCAAGCTCCGCAAATCCTATAAACAGACAATTCCTGCCCTAAATATTCAAAAATCAACCGTTTGCTCGCCGATAATGCCCAAACTGACTATTAGGGGCGTTGGCTTGACGGGACTAATTGCGTCCTTAAAAAAGTAAAACTGATGGTTCACGCCGGACTTTACGAACCCTAAAAATGGAAAAACTGACGATTCATGCTCTGAAAATATCACACTGGCTATTCACTCTCTATAGATGACTATGCTGACAATTTGCGCCCATGGCAAGCTGACCATTCGCACCCCATAAATGGCGTAACGTACTATTCGCACCTTAAAAATGGCAGAACTGATTGTTTGCGTTCTCTAAATACTTAAACTAATAATTCACTCAATGAAAATGTCAAAACTGAGTTCGTAACATGCAATTGACTAAAATGACGGATTCATGCCCTAGGAAAGGCCGTACTGGCAGCGTTAAAATTGCCAAACTGGCTATTGACGCCCTATAAAATTGGTAAAACTGACTCTCTGTGGCCTACGATGAATAGATAAACTTACAATTCGCACTTTGAAAATCCCTAAGCAGATGATTCATGTCCTGAAAAATGGCAGAATTGCCCATTCGCGCGTCAGAAATAGCCATACTGAGCCGTAAACTGACGATCCTGGCCTTAAAAACTGCGGCTATTTACGCCCTATTACCAGCAATTCACGGTCCAAACATGGCCTAACTGATCGTTTATGCTCTACAGGGGCTAAACAGATGACTCGCGCCTTCAAAGTGGCTATCTGCACCCAAAAAAATTGCCAAACAGGGCTATTTGCGCCCTTTAATCGATAAACTGTCCACTTTGCGATTGCGCACCGAGCATGGACCGTCCTCACCGAACCCCTCCCTACCACCAACCAGCGTTGGCTACATGCGTTAGCTTTATGGAATGGATAAATTTTTTGATTTGATTTGAAACTATAAATTGCTATCAAATTGCTTGATTGGCAAATCACGCCCTAAAAATGGCTAAATGTGCTAATTCATGCCAGTGAAATGACAGAACTTACCATTGGTAGTGCAAAAAAGGACAAAAAGAGCCACTAGGCCTAGAAAATGGCTAAAAATGCAGACGATTTGTGCCCTAAAAATAGCAGAACTAATAGTTTGCGTCTTGGAAATTCATGCCCCTAAAATGCCTAATGTGACTTGCTGCTTGTTGGACCTAAAAAAGCAATTTCACGGATTTCACGGCGCCAAAAACAAATTTTTGCTCGTTCGAACCATTCGAAAAATGGCGAATCTAGCGATTCATGCCTTATGAGTTGCTAAACTAACCGTTCGCACACTAAAATTGTCTTTACGGACGATTCGTCCCGTGGAAATAGTCAAACGAACTGTTCACGCCCTAAAAATGGCTAAAATAACTATCGCGCCTTGGAAATGCGCGATACTTTAAATTTTATAGTTTTGGAGACTGAACTTCAGCTCTTTCCTCAAGTTTACACTTTTTGAGGGCTGGAAATAAATAAATAAATAAAATGGCCAAAAAATCCATTCCGGGCCATTGAAAACGGCTGAACTAACGATTCGTGCTCTGAAATAACCAAACGCCTTAAAAATTTCGATCTTCAAAGTTTCGGACTAAAAATGGTCAAACTGGTCATTCGCGCTCTTTGGAAAGCGTCAGGGACAACGACAATTCGTCCCTTGAAAGTGGTAGAACAGACTGGACAAGCCCTAAAACGGGCTGCTGGTCGTATTGATAATTAATGCCCCCCCCTCCCGCACAATGGCTATACTGACAGATTTGCGCCTTGAGAAACGACCACTCGCGTTCCAATAATGACCAAATTGACCGTTCGTGACTTAAAAATGCCTGGACTGACGATTCGTACCCTAACTATCACCAAAACGGCTAGTCAGGCACTAGAAATTGCAAACTCAGTCACTGATGACGAGAATTCGGATTTCAGACCGCATGGATTTTCTTAATTCCTCCCTTGGCAGCTGTCAGTTTCGGTCGAGCTGTCAATTTCGTCCTTAAAACTGATAATTTCGTCTATAAAAAACTCTCAATTTTGCTCCAGAAACTGACAGTCTTGACTTGGAATCTGTCAATTTCCTCCAACATGACAGAAGATCACAAAACTTGATTTCGAAATTCAGCAGCAGACCATTCGGGCTCACAACATGAGGTTTTTGGGCCCCTTCACCTGAAACAGTCGAGTTCTTGAAACTCCCAAAACCATTCCGTCCCGGAAACTGTCAATTTCACCCGAGAAACTGTCTATTTTGTCATAAATAACTGTCAATGTTGTCTCCAAAACTGTTAATTTCGTCCTGGGGACTGTAAATTTATAGTTGAAACTATCAGTATCGATCTAACACTGTCAATTTTGGCCTATGAAGGTCAATTTCGTCGTTCAAGACTGTCAATTTCGTAGTCCAAACTATACCGACATCATTCTAAATCTGCCTATTTCACCCCACAAACTGTCAATTTCGTTCTCGAATCTGCCAATTTCTTTTTAGAAACTGTGTCAACGGATTTCGGAAACTGACGGTTTTTCAGCCCCTTCACCGGAAACAGTCGAGTACCGTCACAAAGAGAGTCACAGTGGGCGGACATATCTACGTTACTGCAACGTTGCAGCAACGTTAAAAATGTTAGTCACACGTCTCAATGTGACGTCACAGTGACTTTTCTGCAACGTAACTGTGCTATTAGGGTGGGCAAGCCCACGGCTAAACTTGAGAAAATTCGCTAATTCTCATCTTAGTTTGAGAAAAACGCCTGGCAAAATCGGGAAGGCGCCAAGCCGCGGTTACATGGGGGGGGGGGCAACTTTATTGGCAATGGATAAGACAAGGCCGCAAATTCATGGCTAAAAGTGAGAAAATGCGTTCATTCGTGGCGAAAATTGATTAAAACGCTAATATACGCGGTTAAAATTTCTCGATCAATTCCATGACCAAAATTGAGGAAAAGCTCTAATTTGCGGCTAAAACCAAGGAAAAGCGTGAAATTGCGACTAAAATTGATAAAAAATGGTCATACACGTCTAAATTTGAACTGTCCAAGCTGAACAGGGAAGTGCAGAAATGGAAACTCGGTCATGAAGTTTTATTCTACCCAATTTCGTAGTATATGAGTTCACTCATTTTGTTTTCTCACTTTGTTACGCCACTGAAGCTGTTACATCACCAAATCACGGCTGGAAAACTGTCTTTGGAGCCTTCTATTCCAGAATTTCTGTCCAACAAACTGATAACTTATTTTTCTCTCAGAAAGTGACACTTTTGGAGCTAAACTTCAAATTTCGGTCCCCTGAGACAGCCGGACGGCCGTAAACTGCAGCCATTTAGTCCATCAAATTGGACTCTTACATTGTTATGACCATGACCAGTCGTAACATCTGTGTAATCGTTCTCTGAATTGGGCCACCCCGCGAAATTGGTTTGCTAGCAACACAAATCCCCGAAATAGGTAGTTCATAAAATTGACAATTCCTAAAGAATTGTCTATTTTCCATAAAATATTGCAAGTTTTCTCATAAAATAGACAATTTCCCGTATGACATTGACAATTTCATCATGAAACTTACAAGTTTTGTCATGGAATGTACAATTTCACCATAAAATCGCCCTTGTTGAGGCGTTTCACGTAAATTTTGCGCTTGAGTGTTTTGCCGAATGTTGCGTTTTGCCTACAATGGGGCATTCCGCGTAAAGTTTTCCCTGGGTGTGGGTTTTAGGGTGAATTTTGCTCAAGACGTGGCATTTTGTGCATTAAATTTCATGGATTTTGCTCTTCAACGAGGATCAATTCAGAGAGCAATCTGAATTGGGCCATGCGGTGAATTTGGTTTGTTGGCAATTTAAATTAGTTGGGTTGTTCAGCGAACAAATTTTGAGAAATTTATTTTGCAGTGGGTCAGATCCGGAAAAACGTTTTTCTTTTACGAGAAGAATTTGCGGAATTTGTTATTTTAGAAAGAGAAATCCGAGAAATTGTTTTCTCGGTGCGTCAAACCTGCAAAAAATGTTGTTTCAGTGCGAAAAATCGGCGAAATTGGTTTCTAGAGAGTAGTGAAAACCGAGAAAATTGCTCTTAGTGAGCCAGAGCCGGTGATATATGTTGTTTTTCTAAAGAAGACACTTCCCGTCTACACGCACAAACTTGCTAGTGCAATTTCGTTTGCACAAGTAAGTTTGAAGTAAAGTTTAAGCGTGTGGACGGTGCTTTAGGCAACAATTTAGAATTTTCTGAGTGAAATTTCTCCGAATTTGTTTTTCAATGAGTCAAATCCATAAAAATGGCTAACTTTTTGGCAAAAAAAGAAATCAGGAAAATTGATTCAAGATTTTTCAGTGATTGAAATCTGTAAAATTAATTTTTTTTTTGTGGGGCAGAGCCGCAAAATTGATTTTTTACTGTGAAAAAACGACGAAAGTGGCTTTTGAACTAGGCCACCCCGCGAAATTGGCCCTTTATTACGAAAAAAGCCACGAAATTGGCGTTTTCTAGAGGGTGACATCCGAGGAATTGGTTTATTGCAGAGCCAGTGTATAGAGACAATATTTTGACGAAATGAAATTTAGTGAACCTGTAGTTGGATTTTAACGTTTTGATGGTATCTGAGACCCTGGGGGTGAGCAGCTGCCCAACTACCCCACTCTGGCTACGCCCATGCAGAGGGGGGCAGTGGGCCACCCCCTAGACTACGCCCCCCCCCTAAACCCCCAAAAACGAGCAGGCGAAGAATTAGTGGGGCAGTTACCCACCCTAAGATTTTGGCCACCGTTGGAATACACACCTGCCCTTCATTTTTAATCCCCTTTCCCATCCCAATTATTATTATTTTCCCCTCTCCTTTTTTTTCCATATGAATTGAGTTAGTCGTCGTTTTGGTTTTGATTAAAAAGAAAATATAAATTTAGTGAAAAGAGTTTTCTTCAAGTTTCTAACAAAGTCAGAAGTGGGATACAATCCGCCCCAACAAATGTCGACTGGAGAAGGAAGCGGAGGTACAGCGAGGTCGTTAGAGGGAGCCGCCCCTACAGACGTTTTAAACGACCCTCCGCTGGACCTCAACCAAATCTTGAGGCTTTTGGTGAGTCAGAATAGTACACTCCTTAGGGAAAGGTCTGGCGAGACGAGAATCGTACCGGACTTGACTAAAACTCTTCCGGAGTTTACGGGGCTTGAAGCAGCCCATATCGCGAAGGACTGGTTGGACGCCGTCGAAAGTGTGGCCAGAATTAATAGATGGCCAGAGGAGTACTGGCTTGAAACAGCGCGGTCCACTTTGTCGGGAACCGCTAGACTTGGTTCTCCGGTCGCGAATTTGCAGGTTGGTCAGACTTTGCGGAGCAGTTTAAAAAGACCTTTTGCAGTAGTTTGACCACAACCACGCGCTGGAAGTTGCTGAATAGCCGAATTCAAACAAAAGGAAAACCAACGTCGTCATACTTTCACGATAAAGTCAGGTTGTGTCGGGCTCTTAATTTACCTTTCGAAGACGTTCGTGAACAGGTCATCGAAGGACTCTGCGAAGAGCCATACCGACGAGCACGAAATGCTGGCGAGCATTCATGAATTCGAACGCATTGATGAATCCCGCCGCTTGAGAATTAATAAAGGAGAAGATACATCTGCGGCACCAAAAAATAAAATATCGGTCCCAAGTGGAAAACAGGTGAGTGCACCATCAGTTCTGTTAAAGTGTTACAGATGCGGTCAAAAGGGGCACATTTCGAGTAGCTGCGGGAACTCGCAGAATACCTGCTTTATATGTCGGCAACTCGGCCACATATCGAAAGATTGTCCCAAAAGGAAAGATCCACCTGCAAAAACGTATACCTTTCAAAAACCCAAGACTCGACCGATACGTACATTAAAAACGTGTTGCTAAACCGCGTGTCATTTTCAGGATTAATCGACACTGGAAGTAGCGAATGCCTTATTAGAGAGGCTGTCGCAGAACAACTTGGATTGGAGAGAGATCCCCATTTTCGGTGTTGGAAGCATGATCGAGCCGGTCACTCAATCCTTGGGCTCTTTGTTGGTCCCTGTCAAAATCGATGGAGTATAAATAGGAAAGTTAAAGTACTAATATAATAAATAGAAACTAAGAATAAATAAATAGAAAAACTAAGATAAAAGAGTAGAAGTAATTTACGTTTGTTCTGACAGGGGGTGCGAATTGAAGGAAATTGACTGCATAGCCGCGATTCAGTACAGTGACCCAGAATTAGGTCGCATAATAAAAGCACTAGGAGGAACCAAAGGGAAAGAAGACGACGAAAACATTCGAATACCCCCAAACCATGTAATGCATAATGCACTGCTTTGTCGACAGGTGAAATCTCGAAGGCAGTTTGTGGTTCCCAAGACACATAGAAAAAGCATGGTAGTGCGTTTTCATGATTTAAGCGGACACTTCGGAGTAGACCGAACTGCGAAAATGTTGAGTGAAAATTACTACTTCCCGAAGATGAGACGGTACGTAAAATTTCACATTAGGAGTTGTTTCACGTGTACCTTGATGAAAATTCCTGGAGGGAAAAAACCCGGACCGATTAATCCCATTACCCAAGGCACCAGACCATTTGAAGTGGTCCATCTCGATTTCCTCGGACCGTTCGACAAAAGTCGAACAAGAAACTCATATTTACTCGTTCTAATAGACAATCTAACAAAGTTTTGCAGGTTAGTGCCAACGAAAAATACGAAGTCAAAAACAGTTATACAAAATCGACTGGAATTTCGCCATTCAAAGCCTTATTAGGTTATTCTCCTAGTAGAGTTGACTCAGAATTACGACCTATCACGGATCGGCTGAACAATGATGACTACACACCCCCAGAACGCATTCATCAAGACATTCGCCAGAAAATAGTAGAAGAACACGAAAAGTGGAGGAAGAGAGATCGAAGCCACCAAATTAAGCTTGACGTCGGTCAACTAGTATATCTTCGTCAAGAATCTACAGGAAAACTAGCCGACAAGTACAGAGGACCGCTCGTGATTACCCACGCACTTCCAGGAGACGCGTACAGGGTGATGTCAATAATAAATTACAAAGGCCAATGTTATTGCGCGACAGCACATGTCTCTGCTCTTAAACCATTCGGAGGAGACGTAGAAGATGATGAATCCATTCCACTGTCAATGACGAGACTACCGACTCTCCAGAGAAGAGCGAACATTTAACTGAGCGATATCATCGGTTACTCGCTGACTGTAATGACCCTCAGACAAATCAAGAGGACAGTCCATCACAAGAAGATTCTCAGAGAGTCGAACGCAGCCTCGAACACGAAGAAGATACCGTGCTCAAAGAAGACGCTTTCAAACATCGACCCACTCGCAACCGCTCAATGCCAATCAAATTCAAGAATTATCACCTCTATTGACAAACAGACATACGAGCTGGCAACGAATGTTTAATATGAAGCCAGAATCGAGGTCTAAGTAATTCAACAGCCACTAAAGTACCAATTTTGCGGTTTTTCGTGCTGAAACCCCAATTTTGCGGTTTCTTGTGCTGAAAACTCAATTTTGCGGGGTTGCTTAAACATATCACTCTCGTGGTTTTTCCACATTAAAAACCCATTTCGGCAGCTCTGCATCACTGTCACCAATTTTTCTTGCCGAAAAAAAAAACCATTGAAAAACAAATTTCTCGGATTTTGCTCTCTAAAATACTAATTTTGCCGATTTATCTGAATACAAAAAAAAAAAAAAAAAAAATTTTTACGCGTCAGGATCTGTTATGTATGAGGGAGGATAGAGTAGGAAGAAAACGCCTTCATGAGGTGAGATGTATATTTGTAAGAAGCTCATGACCAACTAACGAGGGGGCAAATGAGATGTATACGTTTCGAGTGGCGCATGCCCATGGATTAATAATCGGGTATGTAATAGTCTCCCTCTGTAGTTTGAAAACAATAAACATTCGAAAAGTAAGAAGCAATAAAAATTAAAATTAAGCAGATGGAAACAAAGCTAAAGTGAAAATAACAGGAAAATGAAAGAAAAGTAAAATGACAATAAAAAAAAAAATGTATAAGTTGAGTCTTTCGACAGGTCGTCGATCGCGGTTGGAGCGTCGAAGTGGAGGAGAGAGTGTGCTCGAGCGGCTAGGCGTGGCCGCAGCCGGCGGCGACTGGTGTGCCGACGGCTCTGGTTCCGTAGGAGGCGGAGGGGGTGCCAACGGTTCTGGAGACCGAAGCGAGGGCCTCGTCGAGGGCCGTGGGAAACCTGATTTCCATGGCTGGAAAGACAAGCCTGGAACAGAAAAGTTTGGTAATACAAAGGGTCGATTGGTGTCCGGTGGGGTATGCATGTCCGGTGCGTCTGGTGACACATCTGTGGCACGCAATTGATTAAAGTGACGCTTTATGGTGTGTCCATTGTCTAAAGCAATAAGATAGTGTAATCGACCAAGCCGGTTGATTACGAAACCAAGATTCCATTTGAGACCTGTGGAATAGTTACGTGCTTGCACCCTTTCACCAGCGAGGAAGTACGTCTTTAAAGGTGGTTGGGGCGCTTCATTGCTGTAAAAATCGTCAGCTCCGGGTCTAAGTATGTCCAATTTGGTTCGGAGACGTCGGTGGAGCATTAGTTCTGCAGGTGACTTGCCGCACGCTAATGGAGTAGCACGGTATTTGAAGAGTAGCGTGAGGAGTTTGTCAGTGATCGTGCCGGGATCGTCCTGCATTCTACGAAGTTTTTGTTTTAGAATTTGGCAGTAGCGTTCTGCCTGACCATTTGTGGCTGGATGCCCGGGAGCAATAAAGTGCTGGCGTACACCATTGCGGGCGCAGAAAGATGAAAACTCTTCGGACTTGAAGATCGAAGCGTTGTCGCTTACGAGCGATTCCGGTAATCCAAACCTTGAAAAAATCATTCGTAAGTACTGGATAGTTTGGGCAGAAGTGGGGGCAGTTTTTGAAGCAAAAATTTCAGGCCATTTGGATCGGGCGTCAACAACTATAAAAAAGTGGTGATTGAAGAAGGGTCCAGCGTAGTCCATGTGTATGCGTTGCCAGTTCGTGGCAGGGGGTTCCCATTTGTGAAGTGGCGCATGTGCTGGGTCACCTTTAATTAAGCCGCAATGTCTACAGCTTCTAACCAAGGCTTCGATGTCGGTGTAAATGTTTCGCCAATAGCAAGTTGCGCGAGCCAACGCTTTCATTTTGACCATTCCCAAGTGAGTCTCGTGTAGTTCGTTGAGAACGTAAGCCTGGAACTGTTTAGGAATTATTACGCGTTGTCCTCTGAAGAGAATACCTTGATGGACGGATAATTCCGGGTCGCATATTGTTCCATTCAAGAGTTTTTCTTTTAGCAGTGACAATTCGGGGTCCACGCTCGTTTCTATCTGTAGGTCCCTTGATGTTTTTGTAGTGGACGTAACTTGAGAAATAGTGTTTTCGTGACACGTAAAGTCATCATCGACAAGTTGGAGAGCATGTTCGGATGAAGGTAACGGATTGCGAGACAAATAGTCAACGGTGTAGTCAAATCCTGATAGATACTGGGCGTAGCGGAGCATACGAGATGAAGTTAACGGCGGTAACTGTTTTTGTGGGTGTAAGATCATCATCATCGGTTTATTTACCACGATAAGTTTGAATTTCCATCCGTAAATGTAGTCGAAAAAATTTCGAAAAGCCCAATATGCAGCTGTCGCTTCTTTGTCTAGTTGACTATAGTTGGTTTCCGCGTTTGACAGTGAGCGCGACGCAAAGGCTATCGTTCTCTTGCTTCCGTCAGGGCAAGTATGCGAGAGTACCGCTGCGAGACCGTGAGGACTTGCATCTGTCGCTAGTGTAATTGGGTAGTCAGGATGAAATGGAATTAATACTTTGTCACTAGTGATTTCTGTTTTGATTGTGTTAAATGCGTTTTCGCAGTCAGCTGTCCATGTAAATTTTTGATCTTTTCTGAGGAGTTTGTATAGCGGGTGTAGACCGTGAGAAGCGTTAGGCAGGAAGCGGGAGTAGTATAAGACTAGTCCTAGAAATTGTTTTACTTGATCCGCATTTTGTGGATGTGACGCTTCGAGTATCGCTCGTATTTTGTCAGAGGATTTTTGTAGTTCCTCAGAACTGATTGTATGTCCCAGATACTGGATCTGTTTTTTGAAGAATTTGCATTTAGATTCATTTAAATGTAAATTGTAACGACGTAATTTGTTTAGAACTTGGATGAGGCGATGTTTGCACTCTTCGAGCGTTCGTCCCTGGACGACTAGGTCGTCGAAGTACGCCGCTGTTCCGTCGAGGTCTTGTATGAATTGGTCGATGAATTGGTGAAATTCATTCGGCGCCGTCTTAATGCCAAAGAATAGGCGGTTGACCTTGTATGTCCCTCGATGGGTGGAAATGGTTTGAATTTTAGCGCTTTCATCATCTGTTGGAAGGTGCAAATACGCTTTGAAAATGTCAAGGGTACAGAAATAAAGTCCATGACGCATTTTGTTAAAAATGTCTTCTATCCTGGGTATGGGATAGCGAGCGTCCATTAGCTGTGAATTTACGGTTACTTTGTAATCAGCACAAATTCGTATTGTTGAGTCACTTTTTGGTACCACGACGATTGGTGTTCCCCAATCTGAGTGTTCAACACGAGTTATGATTCCCTGCTGTTCGAGTGTCTCTAACTCGTGGTCCACTCGTTCACGTCCCGATGAGAACACTCCCATCGAATCAACATCGAATCAACGTCGATCATCGAGTCAACAAACGACTAAAAATCGAGCCGCGATCGAGTCAAAAATGTCCCGCGAATCAACGTCGATGGGATTACGTCAACTCATCGATGAAAAATCGACATATAATAGACGTCGATAGTACGTCGCACAATTTCATCGATATTACGTCGCACCATCTCATCGATTGTACGTCGCACAGATGCGTTGTCATCGATGGAAAATTTGTACCGGCAGCTGATGAGCATACTTTCTAAAAGGCACATATCCATTTTCCCCAAAACTGGTTTTTACCTTGAAAAAATGGATATGTGCCTTTTTGAAAGTAAGCTCCTCAGCTGGTCACAAAAATGCAATATCACGTTTGGATTTACATAGATTTGTAAACCATTAGACCCCGTTCACAAGCTCTATGCTTTCGTTGTGTGGTGTCCATGCAACCTATCAAAATGCTTCATTTTTCGAGGGAATTAATTTGTTTGGTTGCATAGACTCCATACAACGCAAACATGAAGCTTGTGAACGGGCCTTTATAATCACTTCGTCGATATCACATCAATGATTCAATGGGCCTAAATAATCACCGATACCGTCACTTTTTTTGTATGAGGACCGATGAACAGCATGGACCTAGGCCATGCGGTCCGCACCTATATGCATACTTCTGAACCTACACCAATCTCACTTTAGAAATGGAACGTCCCGATAGAACGATCATGGTGGGAGTCGCGTTGGTGTTGGATGCATGGGGTTATTGTGAACAGCAACATTCAAAGGCACGCTTCATAGGACCATTCGAATGTGTGGATCGGCCTTAAAGGTACTGAGTGTGACCTGTAAATTATAATACATACTTTAAACAAAATACGAATTGTATTTTATAGGACACTTCATACAATAACTAAAGCTTAAGTGAAAATTATTTGAAAAAAAAAAAAATTATGACAGAAAACTACTTTTAAAAATCAAGGTGGATCCTCCTCGAACTTCCTACGGAACCTAACGTTTGCGAAACGCCAAAATAACTAAGTTAGTAAAAAGTTATCATAATTATAAAGCTACACAATACGGTACCAATAGAGTATACCTTAGTCTGATAGAGAATCACGTTCAGTCAACTGCCGAATTTTCTCCTTCCTTTTTAGGCCCGATTTCACCAACTTCTTAAACCACGATTACAATGTAAACACTTATATCAGAATTCATATGGGTCGTTATTGGCTACTAATCACGATCAACTTCAAACAAGATCAATTTCGTTGGTGAAAATTGGCCTTAATGTTCAGGCGGCCTTGGCTGTCTTCAAGCCACCTGGCAACTGTGTTTTTCACTTCTTCGCTACTGAAGGCGGGGGTATTTCCATGGTTCTTCCGATGCTTTTTGAGTGCCGCTAGAAGAAATTCAAGTCAATTGTAATTTTGATCATGGCTGGCCAAAAGTGTAATATCGTTTCCCATTTGCACAAAATTCTGCATTTGGGCAGTTCATTTCCACCCGCCCACTCTTAATTAAATCATATGTTACTGGAGAAAACGGCTGAAATGAATTGCCGCGTTGCAGAAATTTGTGCAAATGAGAAACGTTATAAGTCATTATGTTTACATACACTGACAGAAAAAATAGCCTATATACCTTAAATTCTCAACTTTTTCAATTGCGACTCTTTAGAAGTTTCGTCTGCCGAAGAATCGTAAGTTCTTTTCGTAATCGAAAAGAAGAAGAGTAAATTTCCCCCAGCCCAGAAGGACGAGGAGCAGCCTTGTAAGCAATGTGTGGCGCCTTTAGAACTCCTTCTCTGGTGAACTCCTGTGCCTCTATGTCGAACACCGAGACTGCGGGCACAGCCACCACGAACGGATTAGTGCACGAGAGAAACTCGAATACAACGAACTAAAAATATTAATCTATTAAGTTCCTTTGCTTTTTCTTCTATGCGCAGCAATTAATTGACTTGACATTAAGATTATTAGTGCTAACGTTAAAAGCCGTCCTCGCACTCACTTTCACGTTCATGCGACACACAACCAAGGCAAAATGGGTCACTTTATGCATCATAAATTACAATATCGGTAGCTTGTCCCCAAATTATAACGCTCTACAAGATTGGTTGCCCTGTACTTACCTAAGATCCGGAGCATATTTTCCTCTGCCTAACAGTTGAAACAAAGTAATTCAAACGTCTGTGACTGGTACTGATGCCTGAGAACTAACACTGAGGCTTGCTAAATCGACATAATTAAGTACGACACACGACACTCTCCAAACCGTCACTCAAATCTTTAGTTCTCAGTCACACTTCACAACATGAATTGACACGAAACGAACTTAATGGAAAAGAGAAAGACCGTTTGATTATTAGATAAGGATGATAACGCCACACGCGAAACGTGGGTAGTTCAAAATTCTCGTGGTAGAGACAGTAGTGTTTTTGTATTGCAGTATTTTTTGTATTTTGATGAGTATTTTTTATTTAGTGCTGCACTCAGATCACACTGCAGTACAGCACCAACACAAATGATGAATTGGGGGGGGGGGAGGCTTAATGCATTTGAAACTGTTTCATAATAAGTGCGAATGTGTTTCATATAGGGAGTTATTGCATAACCGTCTGACGGCTAACGTTAACGGTTATGTGACGTCGTGATAAGCGTAAAATTCAAATTTTGAGTTTAAGCGTTAATCACAAACGTTTAAAGACAATATGAGGTGTTTCATTAATTTATTTGAAGCAATTAAGTGCATCTATGCCCTACCAAGTGTTCATATTTCAGGGAAACTATTTTTTGCAATAACTCTTTTTCCGCGTCAGACGGCTATGCAATAACCCCCTAATAATAAAAAATTGAACGTCATAATAATAAAAAACGCTGCAAATTTTAAACATGGGTTTATTATTCATGAATGTAGTCAAATCTGGCTTGAAATTACATGAAAAGCAACACCCCACACCCCTATATAATCTCAAAACCTTTAAAAATCCCCATTTCGGTCCCGCTTTTGGCCCATAAAAACCCGGGGAGTTAGTTACTCAAACTGATCCGATGTTAGAACCAACTAGATCCCAAATGGTGTGTATATGCGAAAGATTTTTCGAGCAATCCTAGGGCAAGATATGGCCCGGACGGCGGACGGACATCCCAGAAATCGATTCCAGACATGTTAAAACGTACACAGAAAAAAAATTGAGGGTAGGTTGTAAACATTTTTCCCTGGCCGAAAACATAGTAGTTGTAATATTCAGAATGAATAATGAACCAAAATCAAATACTGTTAAATTAAGCCTTTTTTTATAGGGGAAAATTCAAAATCAGTTCTGAAATGTTATCTCCATAAGAGGGGAATCTCGTGAGAGAAGTTGAAAGACGCCTTATACATATATTAGAAATATTATTGCTTCGTGTACGAATTAAATCCATTCTTTCCAACCGCCAGCTGCCGAAGCTTTTTTTCTGAACTATAATATAAATATAAGGTGCTTTCAAGTTAATTCACGAGAACACATCGATATCACATGTGCGTTGATATTATCAACGCTACTACTTCAAGATCTCTTCGATACCGCAGTTGCATTGATCAAAACCTCGAGGTCGCTTCAACATCGTTTCGATATTCGATGCAACTGGTTAATGCCACTTCGTCATCTCGATGTCGTATTATTGTCGATATGAAAACCTAGTTGCATTGAGATTTCATCGATATCGAATCTATGTCGACTGATATACGTTAGTACAACTACGTCTATTCGAAGTTGCATCTAGGGAGAAATAATAACATTATTACATCGAGGAGTAAATGACATCGATACGACGTCGATAAGGACTCATCTCCGAAAACCGCCGTAAATGACGTCGATTCGACATCGAATCGATGGAAGTGTTCTCATCGGGGTAGTGCATACGGAACTGGTCGAGGTTTGATGAAAATTGATTTTGCGTCAGGACGGAGGTGTAAACGACAGGTGTGATTTGGTACTTGTCCGACAACTCCCTGGAAAACATCAGAATATTGTTTTATTATGTCGGAAACAGTGATATTTATATTTGTTTGTTCAGCGGGATTCGTGATGGCCTTTATGTCATGAAGGTCTACGTGGAGTTTCCGAATCCAGTCGCGTCCTAGTATGGATGAACAATTTTTTCCCACGACGAATAGCTCTAGTTTGTGTTTTTTTCCTTTATAGGAGACGTCGACTGTGGCTACGCCGATCGGTTGGAATATTTCCCCTGTATACGTTCGGAAAACAATAGGGGTTTGAGCCAAGACAGAGTGTGTGGAAATGGTGTGGAACGTATTTTTACTCACCATTGATACACGGCTACCAGAGTCTATTTCGAATGCAATAACTTTATCGTTAATTTTTACCTGAGCATACATTTTGTCGTCGTGTAGGGAGGAAATGTTTTCTACGTGGTTAATAGCGTAATCTTCGTCAGAGGCTGGAGAAGCGGCAACGTTGTGCACTCCTGGAAGTCGTGCGGGTTTCGAGTTAGACTTCGACAAAGTTGTAATGCAGATACGAGCAAGATGTCCCTTTTTATTGCATTTGTCGCAACGTATTTTCTCCTTTGAGCGGCACGCTCTTGTTTCGTGGTTGGCCCTTCCGCAGTGTAAGCACATGCCGGAGAGTCCGAGCTGTTCTAATTTAACATTTTGTTTATGTCTCGAGGACGTAGATGTGCGGGTTGGAAGGGTCCGGGCTGGGGCTGACGTGGCATTCTTGAGTACGTGTGAGCGTCCGACGGTTTTTATTTTGTTAACTGGATGTAATTTTGAAGCGTAAATTTCCTTGTTTTCTAATTTGGAAGCCTCAATGGCCAAAGCGATTTCTACGGTCTTTTCGAGTGTTATTTCTCCTTGTAGTAGTTTTTCGCGAATGTCAGAATCGCTAACACCACGAATAAATTGAGCTCGTAGCATCAATTGCATGACAGAAAGCGAACATCCGGCGTTTGTACAGGTCGATTTAAAATTTGCTTTCTGTGCAAGGTGTTTTAGCCCAGAAATATAGTTGGACAGTGACTCGCCTGTATGTTGGATGCGAGACAGGAATCGATGCTGCTCTGTAAGAATATTTGACCGTGGGCTAAGATGTTCCGATAGTAATTTAATGAGGTCATTTGAAGTTTTTGTGGTCGGAAGGTCCGGTGCAGTTAAGCTTGACAATAGCTGGTAATTCTTCGGGCAGAGGCAGTTAATAAGAATTCGTACCTTTGCCTGGTCTGAAGCCGGATCGGTCCCTGTCAGGCCTTTTATCATGTAAAAATTGTCGAGCCGTTGAATGTAGGAGTCAAACGGTTCTTGTGCTTCGTCATACGACTCGAAGTTGAGCGATTGAGTTTGTAAAATTTCTTGAACAGACCTGGGGCCCGACGATGTAGAAGCGGGTGTGGCCGCTGCCGGTGATGGCGTCAGTCGCGAGACGAACCTGTTGAGCGCTGCCGTGAGTTCGACAAGGCCGGGGGTAGGTGCCGGGGGATCGTTCATGGCGTCCCGAGAGCAATGCAGACAATGAAATGTAAAAAGAATAAAATAAAATAAACTGAAGCGTAGAAAATAACTGAAATTAACACAGACACAGAACTATCGCGGGAAAGTCCCGAAAACATCGCGAACGCGAATAGCCTGGTGATCCTCGTCGCCAACTGTTATGTATGAGGGAGGATAGAGTAGGAAGAAAACGCCTTCATGAGGTGAGATGTATATTTGTAAGAAGCTCATGACCAACTAACGAGGGGGCAAATGAGATGTATACGTTTCGAGTGGCGCATGCCCATGGATTAATAATCGGGTATATAATAGGATCACTGAAAAATCAATTTCAATGCTCTCAAACCGAGGTGTGCCTGAATCCCAGAGAACTTTCGCAGGTTTTGCCCCCTAAAACTCTCATTTTAGCTGTTTTGGCTCACTAACAACTCCATTTCTCGGATTTTGCTCTTCAAAAACCCAAACGCGGGTTTTTCTCTTTAAAAAAAAAATCCTGACTGTCTCATGAGCAATCCTATCATCGGATTTTGCTTTCTGAAAAAACCAACTGTGCGGATGTTTGATGCTATCAAACCAATTTTGCAAAATTGGGAAAATTGACAATTTTCAACTTGAAAATAGCTGATCTGGTTATTTGTGCCCTAGAAATAGCCAAAGCTATTTTGTGCCCTATACAAATACGCGCGACCATTCGCGAGCCAAAAATATTACCAAACAGACCTTTCGCGCCTTGACTTGACCATTGACACACTGAAAATGGCAAAACAGACGATTCAAAGCCTTGAAAATAGCTAAACTGATTATTCATGTGCGCTAAAAATAACCAAAATGGCAATTCCCGCTCTAAAATTGTCAGAGCCCAAAAATGGTTTAACTGAGCGTTAGCTCGCCTCGTGGTCTTGGCGTATCATTCACACCCTAATAATGGCATAACTAACTATATGCGTCCTAAAAATGGCCATAAACTGGGTGTTCAAGCCATAAAAGCGGTAAAAATGACTGCGCCTCAAAAAAAGCTAAACTGACATTTGGCGCCATTAAAATACAATTCATCACTCTAAAATGGCAAACTCGCCTTTTTATTTCGTGAACATTTTGAGGGCGCAGTACACCGAATATTCGACTTGTGGCAGGTGTTTTTTCCATCACCAAAGGCTGTTGGGGGGCTAGAGAGTAGCTCACCGAGATAGTGTCGAGAGGGGCAGACCACCCTTGGGACACCGTTTCAAAGCTGTGCGGTCCCCCAAAGAGCTTAAATAAAGAACATTTTAGAATAAGTGTTTAATTTTAAATTTTGCTCGTTTTTGCCATAACCGTCTAGGGCTCAAATGGATGATTTTAGGGCCCTTTATTCCAGTGCCGATCGAGTAGTCTCTCTAAGGAGTCGTCAGCACTATAAAAAAAAAGGGGAAAGTTTTGCCTTATCATTGGTTTTGCACGACTTTTTGGCACAAATGATAGTTTGGCTATTTTCATATCACAAATCGTCGCCAGTTCAGCTATTTTTCAAGGCGCAAAGGCTCAGTTTAGCCATTTTTACGTCACTAACTATGGCAATTCCTTGAAAGTATGGCCATTTCATTGGCATTTCAAGGATGGAACGACCGTTATGTCGTTTTTAGAAATTGCCAATTAAGTCGTTTAGGTGCGACTTGTCAGTTTGGCCGTAACTCTCTTTCGTTCACTAATAAAAAACAATTTTAAGGGTTTTCGATGCCGAAAAAACTATTTTCACGGGTTCTTGACTCTCGACAAAAACTAAAGAAAAACAGGGTAGAACGTGCCCCTTACAAGTGGGCGAATAGGCAACTATTCAGCCTCGCATCAAGGTGTTGGTGGAATCCCCTCCGACGGTAACGTAGTGCTCAGTCCCAAAACACTGATGCTCAAGCCAAGTACCGTCCCCGATAACGGTTGACGAGGAAGTGCTGCGCGTTGAACAGCCGAAGCTTGTTTTACCCACCGGGAGGTGCTGCTTTTTTGGCGGCCGTCCGGCGAAACTTACATGGGGGAAAAAAAATCAAAATTCAATATTAAAGCGGTCTTTTTAATGACGATTTGTGGTAATTATTGGTTTGATGCAGTTTTAACGACTTCATTGGCTCAGGAATGGTTGGAACAATCATCTTAAAGTCGAAGACTTTTTTACTTAAAGTTCCCAATAAATTTCCCTTTTTGTCCGAAACGGTGCCAACAACCACTTAGAATGACGTTAAATAATTGCCGGCCTCATTTAGACCGTTGACTGGCTATATCTGCCACCTTAAAAACCGCGGCTTTTCATTATTCGGGTGCGACTGTTGAAACCGAGTTGTGCGCAAGTTCCCCTAGCTTAATCTCATCTCTGTAATCCAACTTTCGACAGTTTCGAGTAATGAAAAGCATATAAAATCCGGCTTTTGTCGGTACTCTAAAACGGTAATTCTTGGAAAAAGAACAGAATGGGAACTCCCCTCCCCCCTGGGGTCGTCAGCCGATTCTTTCCGGAGAAATCATCCGAATCGGCTATTCATTAGACGATAATATTATACTCAGCAGAGCCGCGAACGCCGCTACTTGGTATGACGACTCATTCGACATATGACCACCCCCCCTTCCCGCACCTAGAAAAGGTCATAATCTATTTCACCCCCTGCAGCTGCCACCACCACAACGGTCGTAGCCTCACAACTAGAAATTTTACCCAAAAAGATGCCTGTGGATGCCAACCCCAGAGCCCGGACGCAAAGCAGATAAATGTTTCCCGCCTGAACCCCCCCCCCCCTCACACACAGGCGCAGATCCAGATTCGGCTCTAGGATGTAATACCACCGAACCTACTTCCTCTCACGTCTCGCCGATAGATCTACCGAGTTTCGGGCACGGCCACGGCGAAACCATAAATCTGCGCGTGTTCAACCAGCTCGCTCCTGCCTTATCTTTGACCTTTTTGACGCGTTTTCTAGGGGCAACTGGGCAATGTCCAAGGGACTCTGTTGTATCTTTTGTACTTAGTTAAGAAATATTGCACGCGTATTTTAGGTAACTCTTTGTTGAAATCTAATTTATTAATAATGAAAAAAATATGATTTGTAAATAGGGAATTTGAAGTGATGAAGCCATAACAGACTCATAAGCCACGTTCCGGCCATTTTTTTTTTTTTTTTTTTTCGGCGCAGTAAGGCACGTTAGGCATGGCACGAATCGCGTCAGTCAAGACATAAATACTTGGCGCAAATCCAGTATGTCCACGCAGTATGTGCCATTTTAATGGTGTGGAGGTACAGTATCTTTCGTCATTTTTGAATCATGAATGGTAAGTTTCGCTATCTCCTGGGCACGAATGGTCGCAGTTTAGCAATTTCTAGGGCTTGATTAGTCAGTCAAGCAATTTTCAGCACAAGTCAAGCGTGAATCGTAGTAAGTTCAACCATTTACGGACCGCGTAGAGTCAGTTTAACCAATTTTCGAGCGTGAGTAGCAGCAGTTTGGCAATTTTTATTGTGCAAACTGTCGGTATATGCTCATTTCTAGCGGGCGCGAATAATCAGCGTGATATTTTCCGGGCGCATTCCGGCCTTTTTAGTCAGTACGAACTCAGGCCATTATCAAGGCCCGAATCGTTAATTTAACCATTTTGTAGACGCAAACAGTCAGTTTTGCCATTTGTGTGGTGCAAATAGTCCGTCATACCATTTGTAGGTTATAACGAATGGTCCAATGGTGCAAATTGTCAGGTCATTTATATGTAAGTTATAAAAGGGTACAATGGACTATGGACTGTTCGATAGTCTTTACCTTCTCCTTCTTCTGTATAAAAACAGATAAAATTGTAGTGGAAGCCGTGAGTACAACTTATTCCCCCCCCCCCTGTTCCGCCACGATTTAACTTGTGCCGAAACCCGGGAGTTGATTACCTAAGTGAATTTTTTTTTTTTTTTCCTCTCTCTCGGTTGTGTTCCCCTCCCGTCCACCTTTTTAAAGAGAACAGCTATGGAACAACAACTCGATCCGGCTGAGTTTGAAAGAGCTCTGAAGCTGGAGAAAGCTCGTATTGATCACACACAATACTTGACAACTATGATCGGGTCCATCAAAACGTTTGATGGAAGAACATCGGAGCTCGATTTGTTCATCGAGAGGATGGACGCGGTACACGCGCAAATTGAAGAGAGACCTCTCGATTTGAAAACGATGACTAGTCTCTACGGGTTTTTTTAGCCCGAATTGACATCGCGCTAATCACGGACCTGGGACTGTCATTTGCTACGCCGTGGGAAAAAGTTAAGTTGGCGTTAACAGAGAGGTATGGCGGAGCGAGGAAATCTGTGGGGAAGAGTGCGCTCAAGTTATTCGAGATGAAGCGTACAAATAGAGAGTCGGCAAGCGATTTTGCGAAGAGAATAGCGGTGGCTTTTCGGCGTTTAAAAGATCGCGTTATGGAGTCAGGTAAGAGCGCAGAAGAAAAGACCCACACTATTAGCGCTTACGAGGCTGTTCTTCAAGAACTCTTGATAAAATACTTGGACGAAAAAACGAAGACGTCTATCAAGATAATAAAGCCGGATACAGTTGCGGAACTCATCGATCTGGTGCAGGACGAAGAGGAGGAGGACTCCCAAATCAAACATCGACCGGAGGACGAACAAGATTGGCAGCCTGCGCGACCCCGAAGAGCAGAATATCGACCTCCACGAGACTTTCGTCGGCCTAATCAAGGCTCGTGGAACCAGAGAAAGGACTCACGCCGAGTTAGTGGTTCTTCGGGTAGAAATAAACCTGAATGGCGATGGCGAGGAGGCCCCGCGCCAAGGCTTTGCTGGCAATGCAACGAAGAAGGGCACTTCGCGCGTGAATGTCCCTACTTGTACCGCCGTGCACAAGCACAATCCCGTAGGTACGACGAGCCTATGGAGATAAATGCGATAAAGAGACGAAGCTCGCGAAGAAACAGGTATAAGAGCCGGGATAGCCCGACGTCGTCCGAGGAGACGGGGACAACGACAGATTCCGACGACGGAATGAGCCCGCCGAAGAAAGCTCAGTCACAGTCTCACAGAAAGGGCACAACGAGGGGACATGACGTGGAAGAAGAATGGCCCAGGTTGCCGTCTCCTGGAGGTGAGAAAAAATATGAAAGAGGTAAGCGAACGTAGGAATTAAGAACGAAGAATATAGGCGATAGTGGTGAAAATGAGAAATTTGAAGCGATAAAAGAAGAGAAGGGGTTATTGCCTATATTTTTTATAAGACTTTGGGGAATGAACGCGCTCATTGACAGGGGTGCCGATGGTTCGATAGTAAGTGATAAAGTGACTCATAAAATAGAAACGATCGGGAACGTGCGGAGATGTCGATGCTACTTACTTACTTTGAGCGGGAAAAAACCCGTAGTAGGGGAATCTGTTATTAAATTAAAAACGTTAACCGGGTCGGACGATTTACACAGAATACACGTAGCAAAAATTAAAAGTAAACAGTATGACATGATTATCGGATGCGACATTTTGAATAAAGCCGGATTTGAGCAGAAATTCGGTAGAAACAAGTGGAAGATTAGACTTGGGACGGAGAGGTATGAATCCACAGATCGTACACAGAAGGCGAACTGTCTCTTCGCGGGTAGCACAGTTGTCAGTCAATGTAAGAAACTGGGAGAACAAATTCTTGACAGGTTTGATGACACTATTTACCGAGAAGGAGAACCTCTGTCAATAACGGGGAGGGTCAGACACCACATTGACCTTGTCACTGAGACACCGGTGTATGTAAAACCGAGGCGATATCCACACGCCATGAGAGCAGTTATTAGACAAGAAATAACTGAAATGCTGAAACAAGGTATAGTCAGGAAGTCCACGTCTGAGTACTGCAGCCCACTGTGGGCAGTGCCGAAGAAAACCACTGAAGGAAAGGACATAAATTACCGCGTAGTGGTCGACTACAGGGGTCTCAATGAAAAGACCCTGACCGAAAAATATCCTCTACCTCGGTTAGAAGATATGCTCGATCGTATGCACGGTGCTAAATACTTTAGCACGCTGGACCTGAAGGCTGGGTACCACCAAATAGGAATGCACCCCAGGGACACCAAGAAAACAGCCTTCAGCTTCGAAAGAGGGCATTACGAGTTCGTTAGAATGCCCTTTGGACTGAAGAACGCCCCGATTACCTTCCAGCGGTTGATGGACGAGTTCCTTGAGGGTCTAGAGGACCAGAACATCCAAGCCTACATGGACGATATTAATGTATTCAGTAGCAGTCAACGGGAACACGAGAGACATCTACGAAGAGTCTTCGAGCGACTACGAGAATTCGGTCTGAAGGTATCGAGGGAAAAGACGAACTTATTCCAATCCGAAGTGAAATTCATGGGCCACATAGTCTCGGCTGAGGGCGTAAGACCAGATCTCCACAAGACCGAAGCAATCCGGGATATTCCCGTACCCCGAAATGTTAAGGAAGTCCGAACGTTCTTGGGAATGGTGGGGTACTATAGAAAATTTGTAAAGAACTTCGCTCGAATCGTGGAACCCTTGACCGCTCTGCTGAAAAAGGGGAGGAAATTCGAGATAACCACGGAAGTGAGAAAGGCCGTGGGTACTTGCAAGGACGAGTTGTGCTCTGCTCCATTTCTCAAGTTTCCGGATTTGAACGAGCCGTTCATTCTAACTACTGACGCGAGCCTTGTTGCCGTGGGGGCAGTATTGGCTCAGAACTCCCCTGAAGGTGAAAAACCGATCGCATTTGCTAGTCAGAAGCTCACGCCCGCAGAGAGGCGCTACAGTACGATTGAAAGGGAACTATTGGGCATAGTGTGGACCGTCGAGTATTTCCGACCGTACCTTTTCGGGACTGAGTTTGAATTGCGGACGGACCACATGCCTCTTATCTGGGTTAGTAAATTGAAAGAAACGTCCGCGCGAATAACCAAGTGGAAAGAGAAATTGGCAGCATACGCGTTCAAGATCAAACACATACGAGGAGCGAACAACACTGTAGCCGATTGCCTCTCGCGGAATGTGAACGCCTTGGAACAAGCGGATCCCCAAGATTCGAGTGAAGTTTTTGACTCACGGCTGTTTGGAAACGAACAGGAGGATACCTCAGAAATTGAGGCTCACGACGCCGAAATGGAGATCGTGGACGATGTCATCAATAACAAGCGATACCAATTGATCTTTGAAAGTAGTGAAGGCAGTCAACTTGACTTGAGGGTGCACAGGTACGGATCCACCAGGGTGACTACGATTACAGTGGGAGATCGGGTAAGTGATGACGATTTGATCACGAAACTGAATGAAACAATCCACAGGGGAAAGACTTTCTTCATGTACTGCGGAGATCCGACATTATTTGAAAAAGTATCAACCATTTACCGGTCTGGAAGGTTAACCGAGGGTACGCGGATAATCACTTGCACACAGAGAGTGGAAACGATAGAGGAAACAGATCGTCAGGAACAGATTGTCAGAGACTATCATACTGGACTGACGAACCATCGAGGGATCACAGAAACTGTCCACCAATTGCGAAAGAAATACTATTGGTCTGGCATGGACCGGACCGTCACTAAAATTCTGAAGGAATGCTGCGTATGCGGCAAGGTAAAATACGACCGAAACCCTCTTAGATCACCTCAAATGATTACTCCAACGCCCTCTGCGAACAACAAGACAATCGAAATCGACATATTCACATACGACGGCGCTCAATACCTCACAACCGTAGACAGAATGTCGCGGCGCGCCACGGCAGAAACACTCGAGAACAAGACAGCTGTGGAGATGAAGAACAAACTATTATCATTGTTCAGCGTAATAGGGTGTCCTGAGGAAGTCGTGATGGACAAAGGAAGAGAATTTCACAATAGAATTATTCAGGGCCTCTTCGATGAACTCGGGATATCGTATCGATTTACTACCCCGGGGCATCCACAGTCACATGGAATGATTGAGCGATTTCACAATACCATCACAGAACACCTACATTTGCTGGACTTCAGTAGAGGAATTCGGGGCTCAGAGGCTGTTGCCCGTGCAGTGCTAGCTTACAACAATTCAGTTCACTCTGCAACAGGAGCAACTCCTCTGGAGCTAACAATGGATCTAGATCTTCAGGAAAAGACTGCAGAGGACACGCACCGTGAGAAAACAACCCGGACAGAGAGGTACAACATACGGAAAAGCGAAAACCTGGCGCGCAGAATCCAGTGCGGTGACCGAGTGTTCATCAAAAATCATTACAAGCGCAGAAAAACCGATTTACGATTTCTGGGACCATACACGGTAACAGCAATCTTAAGTCGCAACAGGGTAATGGTCGTGAACCCCCAAAGTCGGCGTGGTGTAACTTTGACTGTGCACATGGACCAAGTGAAACGCCTTGCCAAGTGATTTGTGTTTATTTTATTTTATTATTTTTTCTTTTCGTTTATTCTGTTGAATTACTTTGTAATAGAGAATTTTTTTTTTTGTTCTTGTTCAGCAGCTCTGCGGCTGCAATAATCGGAGATGGTAAAGACTGGAAGGGGGGAGTTATAAAAGGGTACAATGGACTATGGACTGTTCGATAGTCTTTACCTTCTCCTTCTTTAGTATAAAACAGATAAAGTTTTATTTCATTTTAAATTGTAGAAAGAAGAGTAGTAAATGAGTCAGTTCGTTCTTGGAAGCCGTGAGTACAACTTATTCTCCCCCCCCCCTGTTCCGCCTCGATTTAACTTGTATAAGGAGTGAATATTACCAAGGATGATATTTTTCATGGCAAGAATCGTCATTTTTGCCGTTTTTACAGCAGGCATTGCATGTTTAGCCATTTTCCACGCGCGAACGGTCAGTTTTGGCAATTTTCTGGGCAGGAATCACCTGTTTAGGCATTTTTAGAGCGCTAATTCGAGGTCAAATTTACCATAGTTAGAGCGCGAATCGCCAGTCAGTTTAGCCATTTTCTAGGCGCGAATCCTCATATTTGCCAATTTTTTAGGGCGTAAATGAGTCACGTCAAGCCAAAGGCACGAATAGTCATTTTGGCCATTCTTTGCACGCGAGTCGTCGATTTTGCAATTTTCAGGCCAGGAATAACAATTTTTACGCATTTTCAGGGCGCGAATAATCAGTTTAGTCGTTTTTGGGACGCGAACATGGTCCGTCATTCAAGCCAAAGGTGCGATTGTTTAGTATTGGTTCTAAAGTACAACTCCCCTTCTTTTCTTGGCTGCTTTTTCAATTTGAATACAAAACTCCTCTTCCACTCGAACTAATTCAGCCGTCGCAGTGTTGTTTTTTTTTTTTTTTTTTTTTTTTAATTTAAATGCATTTAGGGTCCATTTTTCCGGATCCCCTCATCAGCATTTATGCCAAACACAGCACAGCACAACCCGAAATGCATTTAAATTAAAAGAAAAAACACTGCGCCGGCTGAGTTAGTTCCCACGATTCGTAGCTATTCCCACGATAAAGAATCCTAGACTGACTACGCACTCGCACCCCAAAATGGCAAAACTGATTATTTGTGCCATAAAAATAGCTAAACTGACTTCAGGGGCCCTAAAAATTCCTAAAAAATCATGATTCCCCCCATGAAAACGGCTAAAATCGATAATTCGCGTGCTAAAAAAATAACCAAAACTGACAATTCGCGCCTTGGCTTGACGGACTATTTGCGCCCTAAGAACGGTTAAACTGGCTATGCGCGCCCAGGAAAAGGCTAAAACAGATTATACCTGTCCTGTGAATAGCAAAATCGACTATTCGCGCACCAAGAATGGCTAAACTGACCACTCGTACCTTAAATATGGCGAAACTGATTAATTCCGCCTTGAAAACAGTTAAAAACTTATTATTAGTGCGCTAAAAATAGCCAAACTGGCGATTCCCGCTCCAAAAATGTCCAAATTGATTTTTAAGAGTCCTATAATGGATCAACTGACAATTTGTGCACTAAAAATGCCTGAATAGGTGATTCCTGCTCTAAAAAATGGCAAAATCAACAACACGCGCGCCAAAATTAGACAAACTGACGGTTCTTGCGGCTTTGAATCGATGAACTATTCACACCGAAATGGCAAAACTGGCTCTAAGCGTCCTAAAAATGGCCAGACTGGGCATTCAAGCCACAAAAACGGGAACGCTGAATCAATGTGCCCTGAAAAAAAGCAGAACTGACAATTTGCGCTTTAAAAACTCCCTAACTATCTATATTCACGCCCAAAAATTGACGCAAATGACTTTATGTGTGGCCTATGGTTAAACTAACGATTCGCGCCTTGAAAAGGCCTAAACAGACTATTCCTGTCCTGAAAATGGCAAAAACGACCATTTGCGCGTCGAAAATAGCCAAACTGAGCCGTCACGCCTTGAAAATGTCCAAATTTACCATTTGTGGCCCCCAAAAAAAGGCAAAAATGGCTATTCACGCCCTAAATATGGCATATTCGTGCTCGGACGCGGATTCAGGAATTGCTCAAAGGAGAGGGGGGATTGGGAAATTGTGTGCTTCGCTCGACTGACTAAAAATGGCTTGACAGTAATCCACTATCTACCAACTGATAAACTGACTATAATCGCGCCCCAAAATGGGAAAACTGACGGTTTGTGCATTGAAAATGACTATTTGTGCCCTAAAAATTGGCATTTATCACTGTATAAAATAACCAAAATAATTTCACGCGCCCTAAAAATAGCCAAACTGGTGATTCCCGCTCTTAAATGGTCAAAATGACTCTAGGCAACCTGGAAATGGCTTAACAGATTACTCCCGTCCTGAAAGGTGCAAAATAGACCATTTGCGTGCCCAGAATGATCTAAATAACCACCCGTGCCCAATTGGCTAGAAGGGACTAATTACACCCTAAATATAGAAAAACTGACGATTCGCCACCTGAAAATGGCAAAATCGACCAGTCGCGCGCCAAAAATGCCCTAACTGACTATCATCGCGTTGAGTTGACGTCCTATTCGAGCCCAACATAGTCAAGCCTCATGACTATAATCGCCCTAAAATTGGCCAAACTGGCTATTCAAGCCATGAAATCGGCAAAAATGACTCTATGCTCCTTAAAAATAGCTTAACTGACGATTCCCACTTTTAAAAACGCCTAAACAGACGATTCCCGTCCTTGAATTGGCCAAACTGACCATTAGCGCTTGGAAAAACTGGAAATTTCTCGCTCTAAAAACGGCAAAATTGACCATTTCAACTGGTAAAAACTGACTACCAACAGACTATTAATCCCTTAGAAATGACCATACTGTGAGAGTTAGCGCCGCAAAAATGCCCAAGCTGGCTATTCACGCCCTAAAATTATTAAAACCAACTCTACAGCGGCTCCATGACGATTCGCGCTTTGAAAGGCCCTGAACGGACGATATTCATGTCTTGAAAGTGGCAAAATCGACCGTTATCGCGCGTCAAAAATGGCCAAACAAAACCTTCGTGCCCTGAAAATGTCTAAATTGACGATTCGTTCCCTAACAATAGCAAAACTGGCTATTTAAGCCCTAAAAATGGCATACTCTTACTAGATAGAAATTCACGGTCCAAAAATTAGCCAAACTGTCGCCTTACAGAGGATACAGATTAATTTGCGTCTGCAAAGTGCAGCTGTCGGCACCCAAAAAAACTGATACTCAGCGCCTTGAAATCGGCTGGGTGAAATTCGTGCCTAAAAATACCTGAACGGATCATTTACGCCTTTTAAATGGTTTATAAATGACGATTCGTGCCATGCTGCGCCGAAAAAATGGCCAAACTGGGCTATATTCGCGTCCTTAAAAGATTAATTGACTATTAGCGCCTTAAAATCTGATGAACTGACCATTCGTCACCCTCCTCCCCCTCCCTGAATAGGACCGTGCCAACCTTATTTTAACTGATTGACTCTCCAGCTCCCTCCGCTGACGGTTACAACCGTATACTGCGACTATTCGCAAGGCAGTTTTATGGCGTGAAGTCCGAATGTGTCGAATTTTTTTTGGATCCCAGTGAGCACCCGGGCTTGACTGGGCGGTACGCGTCCGCCAATGACAACGCTTGCGGGTCTCCACCTGTGCCTCAGGGACACATGATTCCCTTGACTATATTCGTACCTCGAAAGAAAATGCTCCTCCTTTTTTTAAATTATTCAATTATATTTTCGCTTGACGTCAGTGGCGTAGGTACGGGGGGGATATGGAAGATAGATCCCCCCCATAGTTACAAGTATACAAGCGAAGGGGCACTTGTACCAGCGCTCCAAAGAGCCCCATAAAATCTCCAAAAATTAGCGTTTCACGTTGAAGTTAGGTTTAACCGATTTTCTCCACTTCAAGCACCCCGAAAAGGTCCACGTACGTCGAGCCGCTTTCTTGGACTTCAGACCCCACGCAGTAGCGTACCGAGATAGCGGTGAGGAGGAGGATCGACCCGGGGCTTCTATCAAACCGGGCCCCCGAAAGCTTAAATACGGAAAAATGAAGATTTTTAGGTTATCCATAGATGTAGGTACGTGAAGAGGTCACAATTTATGTAAACAAGGTTCGAGTTGGGTAACTCCAACCTTAGTCTCTGTGGTGAAATCCTCCATTAGTCCAGTAAAGTGCTGATCGGTAATCTGCAACTTGCTGGCGCGGCAAAAAAATTGAAAAAATCACTAATATTCGTGGCTATAACTACGAAAAAGCGGTCTCTCGATGTAACTTCCAGACTAAAATTGAGAATAAATAGCTGATTTACGGTGCATAGAGGCCATTCTACGAATAAATTGTGGAAATTAACGATTTTGGTGGAACGTGTTGATTTTGGGCGAACCCCGCGGTTAAAATTGAGAAAACACGCTATAATGTATACATTAAAAAAAAAAATTGAAATTTTACAAAAGCGGCAAATTCACATTTGTGAAATGGCGATAAAAAAAGTCCAGTCGCGTATAAAAAAGGTAATAGATGCTAAATTGCCGCAAAATTAGCGTAAAACACTACTTCGTAGCTGAAATTGGGAAAAATCGCTAATTTTTGGATATAAAGTTGACGGGAACGTTGCGGCTGAAATTGACAGAACGCACCTATTCGCGGTTTATAGGCGATGCCCAGTGCTGGCCGTAATTAAAAATGCGGTAAGTGAGTAAATCAAAAATGCGTTATTTCACGGTTTTTTGAGACCTTTTTACGGTTAAAATGAAGAAAATAGGCCATAGTTCGAGGTAGAATTGAGAAAAAGCACTCAGTTTCACCTAAAATTAAAGAAAAACGTCGATTCGACGCTACAAATAGTGCTCATTCACGAGTTAAATGGGGGGGGGGGGATTCCGTGCAACTATTCTTGAGGAAAAACCACACCACGCTTGTGGGCAGATTCACTGGCGAAAATAACAGATGAACCGTTGCCTTTTAGCAGGCTTCTAATGGGTTAGAATCGCGTCAATTCACGGTCATCAGAGACTAAATTTGCACAGAAACGGCCACTATCCGTCAAAAAATAAATATCTGCTTGGAACCTGTCGTTTGTAGCCTTCTATTCTGGATTTTATGTCGAAAAATTGAAACTTCTCTCCCTCCCACCCCGGAAAGCGACACTTTTGGAGCTAAAATTTAAATTTTAGACCTGAGACGGTAAACAGAGCAGGCAGTTTCTCTCCCACCATAAGTCTGTATGCCCCAGCAGGCTAAACACGATTTGAGCTAACCCAAACACACAAAATTGCGCGTCGAACCTTGCGAAAATGGGATTTTAGTGCGACAAATCAACAAAATCGGTTTCCAAGTTAAGCCGACCCTCGAAATCGGTTTGTCAGCAACAAGCATCCACGAATTTTTGATTTTTGGTGAAACCGATGTGCGAAAATGTGTTGTTTTTTAGTGAGAAAAATCCGCAAAATTAGTTTTTTGGAGCGAAATATAATACATTTGTGTTTATGTTAGCCAGATCAGGGAAAATATTTTTGGAATTTTGGGGGTGGGCAGCTGCCCCACGAAATCTGCGTTTTTTATTCTAGGGGAGGGCAACTGTCCACCCCCGCCCCCCGCTGGCTACGCCCATGATTTCATGGACACCTTAGAAGAAATGTAGGATGGCTACGTGTCCTGGTAGAGGATTGCAGTCCTGTTGTGGCATCATTGTGCTGATGATCATTGGATGTCGCACGCCATCACACGCTAGGCTAAGGTTCATTTGGGCCAAACGTATACTAATTCTGAAGAAACTTTTGCGATCTTTATATTGGGCTATTTACTTTGAGTAGGGACTCAACTTAGATCGGTATTGGGAAAAGGTGTCCGTTCTGTTGAAAAACAAAAAATACGTAATGATTATCTTGAACGAAAATCATAATTTCAGAGGCCGACAAATAGCCATTTTGAACTCAAATAGCCTTTACACTATTTCCACTGTCTGAGAATTTATTAGGCCGACACCCAACCCCCCACTCAAGGCTACAGAGTATAGTAAGCCATTTATCTTCTCCAAAGTTCCAGTTAGATGACAAGGACCTAGAACGGTGCCAGAGGCGAACAGAGAACAGTAATGACATGTGGAGCGATAAAACCCAGTCTAATAGTGAATTTTGAGAAATTTCTATTTGGGACAAACAGCGTTCAAAACGTCAAAAACAGATTCCAGGTGGTTGATTCAGAAGTTCCTGAGCTCTTCATTTGATGCTCTAGAACTTTCAATAAGGAGGGGTATTGGTTGAAAAGATAGTTTTAGAGGTATGTCGCTTCGAAAAAGGAATAGCACAAGTTTTTGAAAAGTTTGAAAAAAATAGGAGATATTTGCCCATCTGTGAAAGTTGAACCGCTCGACCGATTTGGAAACTTTTTTTCTAATCGACGCGAAATTTTGTCAACATCAACTTAGCACATTGTGCGTTTTCCGTTAGGATTGACCATATTCGACTTATAAGTGAATGAATGAAAAAAGTAAAAAAAAAATGAGGTTTTTAGGCTTTCAAAAGTTGTGCCTTCCGAAATTTTGTGTGCAAACTGTGATTCCTTGTTGATAGGACCCTAACGGATTAATTTAAAAAATAAAATCGCTTACACCACCTTTTGCAAGGACATTTCCTCTATTTACTGGACTAATTTAGGAGTACCAAATCATGTATCTAGAATACATAAGCTGGTCTCCTAATGTAAATAAAGTCGTAGATGATGTAGACTCTCTTGATTTAACTATATGTGAGACCATTGGTCAAGTGGCTAAAGATACGGGAATGGTCACTCGCAAAAACGAAAGACTGTTTTACGTTGAGGAAAAAAATAAAGGCAAATTTGAAAGTTTGTCATAAATGTAATTTTTCGGACCCCTATTTAAGAGAGTATACTCAGGCAAAAAAAGATTACAGAAAGGTTTTGAAACAAAGTATAAAGAGCCGTAGAGAAAGTTTCCTGAGTACGATTGTTAGAGCCAAGGATTCCAAGGAATTTTGGGACGCTGTGAACCCCTTTAGGCACAGGAGAATTAGGAACTTGCATGGGTCGGAATTTTCTAGGGAGAAATTTTTTTTTTGGCTAGGTAGAACCTAAAAATGAACTTGTCGCAACAAAGTGCCCGCAAAATCGTGCCAATAATTATTAAATTGGTCATAACAATTCATTAATTTTCGCACTCGTCACAACGCCTTGTGATTGGCTGAGTGTCTGTGACGTCACTTAGTTCAACTTTTTACGAGTGACTGTTATTGGTATGGAGATTCATAGTTTCATACTCATTTTCTTTCGTTATTTAAAAATAATTTTACACATTAACATGGAATTAAATAGTCCGTCTGAACATACAGAAACTGGCTCCGCAGAATAGGTATACTTATTATCTCTTATCAAATTATCATTTCCTTCTTTGTGCCTTAGTTATCACTTTACGATCGCTGTTCCAAGTCCTATCTTACTATGAGGACCGTGCAAAGTGCGCGCTGCGCCAACTAGCGGTGACCTCTACGATTTGTGTACAGGAACAAACTAATCAGTCTTGTGTATTTCCAATCAAGGCACTATTTTTATTTTCGTTATCGACATTTTTTCCTCATTTATAGTAATTTTTTTGAATTTTCCTCCCAATGGTAATTAGTTTGCCACAACGCGCGAGAAAATTGTCGCGTGAAAGTTGTCGTTCCCTGAATAAACCCCCAAGAGAAGGAGCAGCGAGAGCGATGGATAAAAGCAGTCAACCGCAAGAAGTAAGTACCCTCTTTTCGCTTGTAGCATATGTTAAATGAAATGGCAAGGAAGTTACTTTCCTTGTCTTATGTCTCATTGCTATAAGGTCACCTGCACAAAATGCCTCAAGTTTTGCTTTGCCTTAATCCGAGCCAACCGGAGTGATTGGCCGCGTTGCAAAACTTCAGACTTGTTCAGCGCTTAATGAGCACTTAGTCTTTTGCCGTTGCAAAACTGTCAATCTAGCTCAGCGCTGAGTAAGTGTTTAAAATCCAACAAAACACGTCCCATCGCGATAGAAATCACCCTTGCAAAACTCCATAAGCGCTTAATTCTACACTTCAGCGCTTGAACACGAGCCCCGAGTTTTGTAACGCAACCATTGTCAACATGCACATCTCTAAATCTTCTTTTATTTAATAATTTCAGCGCTGATGGAAGCCTTGGGTTCCGGCAACGTTTTTGCGGGTTGCCCGTGGTTGCCAGCATTTCGTTGGGGTAAGGTCCTCAAACATCCTGAACCACTCATCATACGTCCATACCATCTTCCCTGAGGCGTACAAGAAGGGACCTGGATCTCGACTGGGAGAAAAGATGAAGGATATCTCACGAAAGCTCCACTAACACCCCGTCATTGGAATCCATCACTTCCGAAGAGGGGTCTTTTATTCGTCCTTCGACGTCAGCAGCAACAACAGTTATCTCTGACACCTTCGACCACGAAACCGGAGTGATATTTATTCATGTGGGATGACAATGTGCGATGGAGTTTGATGGCACGTTCTTTGAGTTTACATGTTGTTTCATTCATGTAACAACTGCAAACGCAAGCATTGGGGCTGCCAATAAAATCCACTAATCCTTTCCTACAAAACTATTTTATTCACACTCCCCCCCCCCGCAACAAGATCTGGAACGACTAATATAGATTTGTACTTAGTTTTAGAAAGTTCAAAAGCCTCAATTTTAAAAGAATTCGTTAAATTTGTATGTTGTATTCTGGAGCTTACTGTAAAATAGATTAATGACATGTATATCTGTAACAAGTATTTTTCTGTAAATCTGTCAAAGTACATATTTTTGTTTTTTTTTTTTAAATACATAGTTTTTCTTTTGCTCTGTTGGAGTTTATATTGTGTGTTGTATTGACGGTTATGTATATAATTTATTGTACTGTTATTTTATTGTATTATATTGTGAAATAATTCTATTGTGTTGTATAATGCCATACTGAACTCTGTTGTAACATTCTTTTAATGAATGGAACAATAAACGACATCTACTTGTTTTACACTCCTATAGAACGGTGACAGCTCCCGTTTCTCGACTCTTACCACCCCCCGCCCCATTTAATCGGATCTTCGGCTGCTTTTGTGTCCCAGGGAACAATTTTCTGTTTAGTCGTAATATAGGGGAATGTTCTGTAACTTTTTTCGTTAGTCCACGAGTCTTTTTCTGGGGAAAGTTGTCGTTGAATGCAGCGATTTGGTTTCCCCTCGACCTTCCCCACTCATCCACCCCGGGATCTTATGTTGTTTTATTCGGTTAAAAATAAAGGAAAATTCTCTCACGGATCATTAGGTTGAATTGGACGTGTTTTTCTTGTTCTCGCCCGTGTCGTAATAAAATGGGTGGGCGGAGGGTATCAATGGTGGGGGGGGGGTTAACAGTGGGTACGCATTGAAAATTCGGAGTATTGCATGGTTCCAAAGGCGGCTCTGATTGCCACTCGCTCTCTCTCATTCTCTCTCTTTCTATCTCTCCCGATTTCGGCTTGGCTTGAAGTGACGAAAGTGAAGGACCAGTTTTTGTAGTGTTTTATTGCTATATGATTCAAATCCCTCCCCCCCCCCCCACTCAACCGTCACACCTATTCGTTCGAATTTCTTGGAAGTTGAAAACACGAGTCAAGGAGGAGCTTGGAAGTTCTGCGTAGCACGCGTCGCCCTCGAAAAAAAAAACAAAAAAAAAACTCTGAGATGAATCGAATAATGGACAAACTCCAGGTGGAAACCCTCCGCAGTCGCATTTCGTCCATAGCAACGAGACGGAGACTTCCTCCTGGAGAAAGAAACACGTGGGTCTTGGTGTAGGTCGTGGTTGATACACGTGGCTTGAATGGATGAGTGGGAAAGGGTGGTGCAATCCAAAAGGGTCTCTACATTTTAAAGGTCACTGACATTGAATTCGCTCCCTTTTTCCATCACACCGAGGGGAAACATCAATAAAAGCGAGCTTTTCTACGCGGTTATGTGCTCGTCCTCGAAACGCAATATTTTGAATTTCTGGAGTAATCCTCATAGCACTCCCTTTTCCCGTCTCAAGTTTTCAGTTTCCTTTCAAAGCTCGTTAGCAGCGAACAAAGCTACCGAAAATCCCACGCACTGTAAATCCGTTCTTTGTACCTCTCTTTTTCACTACACGCCATGTTGTTTTTACACGTTCAAGAAACGCTGTCTGCCGTATCTTTATTGTTGAAGAAGAAAAAAAAAAAAACAAGAAAACAGAAACTGACACGCCCCTCTTCTGGTCAGATAAACCAACAATCAAACCTTTTTTTAAACTTTTAAAATTATACCTCGAATGGTATAACGTCAATCATAATTTCTCAACCTCCAATCAGAGTCATATTGGTAGTCAAGAGGTCTGCCACGATTGAATAATAGTAGAATGGATTGTTGGGGGGGGGGGGAAGAGGTTGATTTTTGCGACGTGAGTTGAGTTGATGACTTTTCAATTTCTTCGATTCAATGAGATTGTTTTTTTTTTTTTTTTTTTAAGTCAGGTTCCTTTGTAGTCAAGTGGATTGAGAGTGATAATAGCACGGTGGGACGGGTGTCTGTGGCGGCAGTGGCGGGGTGGGGAGGAGAGGGTTGACGTGCTTAGCGGCGTTCATTACATTAATTGAAATGTTAATTTCTGTTTAATGCCACGTCGGAATTACTTGTTTAAGTGTGTAATTAGTCAAATTCGTGACAGGGGCCCACACACGGTCAAACATGCTTGACAAGCAGATTTGATCGTGTGTGGGGTCATGTTTTGAAGGTTTGACATCACGTTTGATGGTTTTCAGTCACTGCCAGAAAATTTGCTCTGAAACATTTGGTTTGACAAACATGTTTGATCGTGTGTGTGTGTGTGGTGTTTCAAACCATCAAACCTTCAAACCGTAAAGAAAAAAGGGTATTGGGGTGATTTTTATGTGAATGAAAAAATTGGTTTTTCATAACAATCCTTTGACTAAATACTGGGTGTTTCATGAGGAAAGGACATAGGTACTTTCCTGGAAACATGGAGCATACTTGCACACTTCACGTCTATAAGATAGACGATAAGAAAAATGAATACTATATTTATAACAAATCTCTGACGATTCCTCCAGCCCAGGATGGCGAAAGCTCAGAAAAAGAAGGAGTATATGAATAAAAAAGAAGCCTGAACCTTAAAAATAAATGATAAACTAAGTACGGCTTGAAATTAAATAACAATAATAATGACAATAATAATAATAAGTCGATGCCTATAATAACACAGAAAAGCCGGGGGTCGGGCCTCGCTAGCTACAGGCATCCCAAACCTCGCATGGTGGCGTCTCAGCGTCACTACGGGCTTGGGGGGAAAACATGAAGAAGGGAATTGAGTGAGCAAAGTGAGCTAGTTTTCAATAGTATATTTCACAACGAGTGAGGAAAGTGTCACATGACGCGCGAGTTGTGTTTGGCGATCGAGGCGAAGCCGAGTTCGCTAATTATACAAAATACGAACGCGTAAAGACGCTCCTCACTAGTTGCGAACGCTATTTTTCGTTTGACCGGTGAAGTGTGAGACACTTCACCACGACTCACTCCAAACATTACATCACTCCTAGCAGTGACGTAAAGTACTTTCGTTCACTCCGTGACGTAAAGTAAGCAAATAACACGCTGAGGTTGAAGTGTTTCTTTCGTCGTGAGGTTGCCATGGTGAAAATAGCCACTTTCTGAATAGGTCAAGCGAAAATAGTACATTACGATCCAAGGGCGCTATAACGCTCATTACGGTCGAGGGCGACAAGCGAAGGCCCGAGGTGAAGCCGAGATAATAATAATAATAAATCCAATCTTGAAAGTCCCGTTCAGAAGCTTTGTGCTATGCATCTTTGGAGTCTATGCAACCAATCAAAAATTCGTTCGAAAAATGAAGCATTTTGATAGGTTGCACAAACTCCACCGACGCACATCATAATTATGGTTTGTTTAATAAACTGAATTGAACCCACACTCTAGCCAGTGGCGTAGGTAGGAATTTGACCTAGGGGGGGGGGGATCAGATTGTATTCTCATATGACTGAGGGGAGGGGGGTAATTTAACATTTTAGTCATCATTCCACCCAGCCAGCACACTCTTGAATCTGGACATCTTGCTGGCTTCATCATAGCCTCAATCTCTCAGTTAAGGGCGATTTTTGGACTCTATCCGCTGGCGATCATTTCCATTTTTAGCCGCAAATTAGCAATTTTCAGGCTTGAAATTAACCTTTCTCTTAATTTTGACCAGGCTGATTATTTTATTTTCTGAATATTACCCGCAAATTAGTGATTTTTCTCAATTTTAGCAGTGAGTTTTCGCTTTTTCTAAATTTTTGCAGCTTGTCCAACCCGTGCACTGCCTACCGAGTTTTGTCAATTTTTTGCCAAGAATTGGCGTTTGACTCAATTTAAGCTGCAAATTAGCAATTTTTTCCGCTTTTAACTGAGAATTAGCACTTTTTCCCAATTTGAACTGAAAATTAACGTTTTTCTTCATTTTAGCTGGGCAAATTGTTGATTTTTTTTAATTTTTGCCACGAATTAGTGATTTTCCTCATTTTGTATCCCCAAATTAATGTTTTTCCACAACTTTATATCTGCAAACTGCAAACTTTATATCTGCAAAATCATTAATTAGGAATTTTTTTGGTTCACCATAAGCAATGCATGAGCGATTTTTCTCAGTTTACTCGTGAATTAGCGATTTTTTCGCCTACTGCCAAAAATTGGCGCTTTTTTTCAATTTCAGCCTGAAAAGTTTCCTTCAGAATCCGCAAATTGGCGTATATTCAGTTTTTGGCGCGAATTAGAATTTTTCTCAATTTTCAACCGCGAATTAGCGCTTTTTTTTAAATTGTAGCGGCGACGCGTCGTAGCGTTTCAAACCTGTGAATTAGCGAATTTTCTCAATTTCAGCCACAAATTGGCGTTTGGCGCAATTCTAGCTTGAAACTGGCGATTTTTTCCATTTTTAGCCGCGAATTAGCAATTTTTTTTTAATTTTTAGGTTTAAAATTTACCTATCTCTTAATTTTGACCTGGTTGATAATTTTATTTTCAAAATATTACCCGCAAATTAGCAAATTTTCACATTTTACCACCGCATTAGCAATTTTATGACTTTTATAGGTATAAATTATTGCTTTTTTTCACTCCTAGCCGTGACTTAGCGTATTTTTTAACATTATACTATAGTCACGCATGAATTTGCCCATTTTTCTGAATTTTAGCCACAAAAATTCCCTCAGAAGGTATTTTTTTAAATTATAAATGTAAATTTGTTTTTTTTTTTTTTTTTTCAAACAAAAAAATGTACATCTATTCATTCATTTCTGCCAAAAAATCATCATTTTTAAATTACAAATTTCACGACACTTAATTCGAGAATTAGTTATATTTCTCAATTTAAGCTGCAAATTGACAATTTTTTTTCCATTTTTAACTGAGAATTAGCACTTTTCCCCAATTTGAACTGAAAATTAACGTTTTTCTTGATTTTAGCTGCACTATTTGTTGATTTTTTTCAATTTTTGCCGCGAATTAGTGGTTTTCTTCATTTTGTATCCGCGAATTAACGTTTTTCCATAACTTTACGTATCTGCAAATTCCAAATTAGTGATTTTTCCCAATTTCTGCTTTGGAACAGCGTTTTGTACTAATTTTGTGCCCATTCAGCATCCTATTCTCTTTTTCATACGCGAGTGGGCGATTTTACGCCATTTCAGTTGTGAATTTTTGTCATTTTTGTCAAATTTTAACCTGAAAGCGTCTTTTATTTGTCAATATTGTAGCGTGTTTTCTCAACTTTAACCGCGGGGTTTTCCCAAATACAACACTTTTGCGTTGATTTCCACAATTTATTCGTAGAGTGGCCTCCATGTACCGCGAATCAGCGATTTTTTCCTTAATTTTAGTCTGGAAGTTGCATCGCGAGACCACGAATCAGCGCTTTTTAGCAGCTATAGCCACGAATATTACAGATTTTTGTCTGGTAGAGGGTCCGGGGCGAACCTCCTCCCCCGTACCTCGGTACACTACTGCGTTGGGTCTGAAGTTCAAGGAAAAAGCTGGACGTACTCGGACCTTTTCGGGCTGCTTCAAGTCCAGAAAATCTGCTTGACCTAACTTCAACGTGAAACGATCATTTTTGGAGATTTTATGGGGCTCTTCGTTATGGTACTAATGCTCCTTCGTTCGTATACTTGTAGCTCTGTGGGGGGGGGGGGATCTATCCCCCATATCCCCCCTGTACCTACGCCCCTGACTCTAGCCAGCGAATACAAGGATGACGTAGCTGATACAGAGAGAACTTTAATCGCCTCTCGTCGTAATTTACAGTGCTTTTTTGTGTTTTTATGGCTAATGTGCAATTTAAAAACAAAACTAGGAAGAAATTTAAAAAAAAAACAAAAACAAAAACAAAAGGCCTAAAAGAAGACGCAGCGGGCTGATATTTTCCTTTACGCCCGGCGGGCGGAATGAACCTCATGTCGCCCGCTCAAGACTCTCCCAGCGGTCGAATTTCGAGTCTTTACGCCAGGCTGTACAAAAACTATTTTTCGCGCTACCTGCATCGTAAGTTGCCTACCACGATAACATGATTACTCCAGTACGTTTAATTTTTCCTAACCTGGCACTTTATAGCTTCAGTTTTTGAAAACTGTACAGTAAAGGTTTGAAACTGACATGAAAAGTTTTTTACAAGCCAGTTTTCTATAACCTTGTGCAACCTTTGTTGAAATGTTATCACCTCGTCCGTGATTATACAGATATCTTATGACACGGTTTTTTCTTTTTGTCAAAATAATAAAACTGGGTAATATTCGACGACGGTTGCGCGAAAAATAATAAAAATAAATGGGAGCAAGAATCTGAGCAGTTCAGATTTAACCCCCCCCCCCCCTGGAAAATACCATTTTGAGAATCAATTATGTCTACATGTGCAAAAATACAATTCTTGAGGCAAAAATTCCAAATCCTGCACCGCACCAAATTCACCGCCTCTTCGTGAAATTCTCTTGTTTCTGGGTTAATTTTCCTCGGTAATTTGAGTCCTAAAGACACAGTTTTACTAGACAAATGGCTTGTTATAAGCTAAATCGGCTACACTGGCCATAAAATGGAGTATTCACACTATTCAGACCGGAAACATAGTGTGAAAGAGCAAGAGAATGCCGTGAACAGTAGCGTACCGAGGTAACGGCGAGCGGGGCGGACCACCCAGAGCCACCTAACAGAGAGGGCCCCCGAAAAGCTTAAATATGGAAAAATGATGACTTATAGGTTTCATGATTGATGATTTCGGTACGTGAAGAGGAGTGGTATACGATTGGACCTCCCTCCTTTCGACAATTTTCAGCCCATCCGACTTGGAGAATAGAATTTTACTGGTGATCAGCAAACAGTGTGGCTAAATATTCAATCGAGTCCACGAAAGCGCAATTCTGACGGCTGAAATTGAGAAAATTTGTGCCTTCTGAAAGCAAATTTGCGGCTAAAATAGAAAAAAATTCGCTGATTCCCAAGTTTCTTTAGGTTCTTAAGCAGATAAAATTGAAAAGGCGACCTATTGTTCTGATGTTGGGGGGAGTAGGCGGCAAAAAATTCAGAAAAAGTGGTAATATCCGTGCCTAAAACTGCAAAAAAGCGCTCATTCCTGGTTTCTCGATGCAACTTTTAGATCATAATTTAGACAAAATCGCTGATTTTCGGTGTATAGTGGCAATTTTACGGCTGAAATGTACCAAAAAACCGCTAATGTGCTGTTTTTGGGCCAAGCCCGCGGCTAAAATTGAGAAAAATCGCCTAATCCGTCGATGAGATTGAGTAAAAGCGCTAATTCGCGAATAACCTGTAGACAAAACGTTAATTTTTCGGATAAAAATGAAAACAATCACTTATTCGCAGATAAAATTGAAAAACCGCCAATCCGTATCTTGTAAAGGATATTTCGAGACTAAGAAAAAGTGCTAATCCATAACTAAATTGAAATTAAATGGCTATTGTGGAGCTAAATGTTAAATAAACGCCTTACTCACGACTAATATTGAATTTAGCGTGGCTAAAAATAAGGAAAAATGTAAATTTCAGCTCAAATTGAGAAAAACCGGGCTAATTCGCGGCTAAAAATTGAGCGAAGCGCCAATTTGTAGCAAAAATCGATAAAAATCGCTAATTGATGGAATAAGGCCCTCTTTATCAATCGTTGATTAAAGAGCTTTTCGAAAAACTTCATTGTTTCATGATAAAATATTTCCTCATGGTTCGAAGATGCTCCGTCTAAATTAGTTCTTGAAATATCTCAATCGAAAATTTAAAAAGCGCGCTTAAAAATGATAATTTTACGTTCAAATTCAGAAAAGTGGTAATTATTTGCTGAAAATTGAGAAAAAGCGCTAATTCGCGGATAAAACGGACAAAAATCCCAATAAATGTTCAAAATTGGAAATACGCCGATTCTCGGCTTCTGAATGAACTTATCTGTAGCTAAGGCCCGCTTTATCAATTGTCGATTAAGTAATTTAAAGAACTGGGGCCTTAGCCGTATTACGAATGTTCGGGAAAAAATGTCGCAAGCGGGCTCCAAGGACGCCGAATAAGAAATAACATGATCCCACCATGGCAACAGCATCTCGTGGCATTCTCACGGGTTCGTAATAAGGCTCCAGATTTAGACAAATCATGTGCGAACCATGATGAAATATTTGGCCATGAGAGCGATGAAGTTTTTAGTCAGCTCTTTAATCAATGATTGACAAAGGTCGATGCACACACATCAGTGCCTTGAACGGGACGTGCCCCGTCCGGCAAAAAAAAATTTTGTATTCTCAATGGAAATTGAAGGGTCACGTCCCTGACACGTGTCGGATATGAGTGAACGAGCCTCTCAATTCCCATATGAGAATAATATTCTACTTGTCGAACGTGCCCCGTCCGTGTCCCAGTCAGGGCACGTCCCGTTCATGGCACTGATGTGTGTGAATGGACCTTAAAGCGGGCCCAAAAGTGAGAAAAAGCACTAATATACAGTGCCGATACTAAGGGACCTCATAGAGTTATCCGCCCCGGGCCCCGATAGGTGTAGGTCCTCCAGTTGCTGTGAAATGTAGGTACTTTCCCGCCTGAGCCAAAATGGCCATTGAGCACATTAAAATATAATTTTCGAGGGGGTTAGCCTTTGAATGCCCAAATTCGTGGATTTGGATCCCAAAGAACCAAATTTCTCGGGTTTTAATCACCCAAAAAGACCAACCAGGAAGACGAAACAGTTGATTCCAGAGTCACATTCCTCTTTTTTATGGTCTTGACTGGAATTGTCTAGATCAGATGGCTAGAATTGACAGTTTTCACCCCTCCCCCAGGTTTGTCCCTTTTAAAAATCAATTTTGAAGGATTGATTCAATTTCACATGTTTGTGGCCTTCATAGAAGTAATTTCGCGGATTCGGCACTAAGTGAACCCAGCTCTGGCTGGTGTGGAAGGTGCGAACTGTAATTTTTAGGAGGCAAATTCAACATGAAGCCATTTTTTTTCTCGATTCCTCAAACATCGGATTAGCGCTCCCCCAACCAGACCATTGGGGGAGCATTCGCTGACCCTGAACCCCACTTCCGCCGCCACTGAACATTGGAGGCAAATTACGAGATCTCAAAGATGATAGACTGAAAAACTCATCTCGGAGGTTCTGTTCCATGCTGAATTTGGTACCTTAACTCAAATCACATCGATTGACGTTCAACCATCCAACCAATGGCAACATCTTACGACATATCCTGGCCCACGACCTGGTTGGCCGATGAATCAGCCTGCCCATTTTTCACGTTTGCCTGGTGAACCAGCATCCTCAAACAAGAATCAAGGAAACTCGCAGGGATATACTGGATTGCAGCCAATAACTACATCCCAAAATGAATCTTGGACTAATTTTGGACTAATTTTTTTAATAGCGCCGATCCCAATTCGTTGCCGATCGCTATTCACCCAACGCCTGTGGTGAAATAACTGTTGAAAACTTCAAGTCTTCATAACTTCTACCGGTTGCCAAAAAACGCGGAGGAATAGCCGGGTGTGGAGGAATAGCACTCCTCATTACAGTGTCAAACAAGTGCTGGTCGGGCTGAATCCAGCTGACTGGGAGGTACTGGAGGCTCTCCTTTCACAATAGTTCACTCAAATATGCAGGGCATCAGTAATAAAATTGATGAAATAAATATATTCCTCCAAGATCGTGAAGATGTCTGTGTTATTGCAGCAACCGAGCACTGTCTTCCAAGTACTGGAATTGATGTTTTTTCTCCTTCTGATTTTAAGTGCGTCTCCTTTTTCTCAAGAAATTCCATGATCCACGGGGGCTCAGCCATTTTCGTTAAGTCTTCGCTGACTGCGCGCGAGATTACGCCGCTGACCCATTTTTCAGTTGAAGGAGTACTCGAGATCTCTGCCGTGCGGTTGGCCGCACCTGACTTGGTAATATGCTGCATTTACCGGCCTCCTAGCTCACAATTTCACTTTTTTCTCGAGCTCTTCGACGCCTTCCTGACCAAGGCTTTTTCGTATTCCGCTCCTCTTGTGTTGGCGGGCGATTTCAATATTGACTTCGATGAGGATTCTAGTAACTGCTTGGCCTTCAGAGACGTTATCGCCTCGTTTGGTTTGTCATTGACTATCACCGGGCCCACAAAAACTCACTATACTGGTAAAGGCTCCTGCTTCGATAATTTCATAACGCACTTCTCGTCTTCTTCGTTATTCTCTGGCCACAGTTCACTCCACCTTTCGGACCACCGTGCTCAGGAATTTTCGATTCAGCTCCACAATTGCCTCGACTCTCCTGGATCCAGAATTTTGCGTCTCATTTCTCCGGAGAGTCTTCTTGCTCTGAGGCACTTTCTCTCCGCATATAACGGGCTCTGGTTCTCCACTTATTCCGAAGAATGTCCTAAATTGAGGGCTCATGCATTTATTCACACATTCCTTTCGGCCGTGGACCTTGCGGTGCCGCTTCAGAGTGTCAAAATTCCTAGCTCCCAGAGGAGGCGGAACTCCTGGTTTACCGAAGAACTTCGGCTGAAGAAGAGCCGCCGTGAGGATCTTTCCGCTCTCCGAAATTCTTTTTCAACACACGCCCCGTCAGTTATTGCGCCTCTCCTTCGTTCCGCTCGCAAGGACTTCCGAACAAGCGTACTTGAAGCGAAAAAGGCATATAACGATTCCTTGATAATAAATAATACCAGCAATTTCAATAAAACGGTATCGAACATGGTCAAGGGCGATCTGCCGTTGGGTGCTCGGGGCTCGTCTGGACCTGTCAGTGGTCTTGATACCGATGGATTTAACAACTTCTTTATTAATGCGGCCGCCACTGGTGTCGACTCGCTGCCCGATTCTCCTTCTAGCTTCCGCGATTTCTTGCGCCCGGATTTCAGCTCCTCCTTCTCCCTTAAGAGTGTCTCGGTCGAGGATGTTTTTAGCGCTATCGCCAGTTTGAAGAACTCTACATCGTACGACTACTACTGGTTAAACGTCGATATTGTAAAGTCGTCAGCTGACCTCATTGCAGAACCACTTTCTTCTGTCATCAACAGCTTTTTTGAGACTGGCTCTTTCCCTGAGTGCCTGAAGATATCAGTAGTGACTCCCGTACCGAAAAAGGGCAGCCAAGTTTACAGTGACTTTCGGCCAATCTCTATCATCCCAGTTTTCGCGTCTCGTCCTTAGTCAGTTACTGGACTTCCTTGAACAGAATAAGATTCTCGCCGAAAATCAGCATGGTTTTAGGAGGGGCCGTTCTACTTCCATCGCCGCTATTCGTTTATTGCAATCGGTAATGTCCGGGCTTGAGTTTGGCTCAAAGGTGGGTCTCAGACTTTTCAACCTCTCTCGGGCTTTTGACTCCATTGACGTCGGGATCCTATCTGAGAAATTTCGTTATTACGGTTTCGATGAGCGTTCCGTCAGTTTTCTACATTCATACCTCGTCGGCTGGCTACAGTGCGTGGCATACGAGAGAGTCAGATCGGACTCTACTCCGGCTCTTGACCTTGGAGTTAGGCAGGGCTCTATCCTCGGTCCCCTCCTATTTCTTCTTTATGTTAACGATTTATGCTTAGCGTCCTCGTCCCTTCCCTCGTCCGAGATCTTTCTCTACGCCGATGATACGACGGTACTCTGCACGGGTGATTCTGAGACCGAGCTTTTTAATGAGCTGGAAGCGGCAAATTCGCTAATAGAATCATGGTGTTTGGCCAATCGTCTCGTTCTTAACGACAATAAAACTCAAGACTTAGTTTATGATCTCAAAGGGCCCCATAAGTTTGTCAAGTTCCTTGGTCTCATAATCGATTCCCGTATGTCCTGGGACAGTCACATCGAACACCTTTCGCCCCACCTATCAAGGGCCACCTTCGTGCTTCGCCGCTTGAAAAAGGTCGTGTCAGCTGAGGCGCTGCGACTGGTTTTCTTCGGGCTCTTCTTTTCCCGTACGACGTACGGTATTCTTGCCTGGGGGAATTCTTCGGGAGCAGTGAAAATCTTCCGCTTCCAAAAGGCCGCTATTCGTGTGCTTTGCGGACTGCATCCACGCCAGTCGTGCCGTGGGTCGTTCAGGAAGCTGAGTGTGTTGACCTTCCATGGTGCTTACATACTCAGCATTTTGCTCTTTGTGCGGTCACACTTGACCGAGTTTCCTCTCAACTCTGCCTCTCACAATTACTCGAAGCGACGTGCTGACGACCTTTCTGCACCATTTGTGCGCCTAGCTGCTTATTATTATTATTATTGTAACAAATATAAATAACTTGCCTCTCCCTCGGCCTACAGGCCGCTGTGTATGCTCAATACGACGGGAAAGCTCCTCGAAAAAATGCTGAAGCCGAGGCTGATGGGGGCAATCGAGGCGATAGGCGGACTTTCTGAACGACAGTTCGGCTTTTTACCAGGGAAGTCCACCGTGCAAGTGGTTGGGGAGGTGGTAGCAGCGGCACGGACCGCATGGGAGGGGAATCACCACTCTAGAGAAATCTGTATGGTAGTGACACTCGACGTCAAAAATGCGTTTAACTCGGTCAGCTGGGTGGAGGCACTCGAGGTGCGCTTCCAAATTCCCACCTATCTTCGCAGGATTGTGCGTAGCTACCTTCACGACAGATGGCTGCTTTACGACACGGATGAGGGGCCCAGAAGGAGGCGAGTAACGGCGGGCGCGGCGCAGGGGGCCATTCTCGGCCCGGATTTTTGGAACGCAAGCTACAACGGAATTCTCGAAATGGACATGCCGGAGAGCACCTTTCTGGTAGGGTACGCAGATGATCTGGCAGCAGTCATCACGGCCCGTAGCCTGGAGCACCTGCAGTTAAAACTGAATCAGGTGATGCGGAGAGTGGATGGTTGGATGAAGGAGCATAGTTTGCAGCTTGCCCTTCACAAGACGGAGATCGTTCTGCTGACTAGGAAGCGGATAGACCGAGTTGTCCCAATGCGGGTTATGGGGGAAACGGTTCAGACAAGGAGAGCGGTAAAGTATCTAGGAATAACGCTGGATTCGACGCTCTCCTTCTGGAATCACGTTAGTGGAGCGGCCGACAAGGCTGCTAGAGTCACAGCCAACTTAAGTCGGTTGATGGCAAATATTGGCGGGCCTTCCCCGAGGAAGCGGAAAATGTTGCTTGGCACGGCAGAAGCTATCATGCTTTATGGCGCAGAAGTCTGGGCGGATTCTTTGCGGTTCGATAAGTACGCGGAAAGGTTGCTGGCAGTGCAGAGGAAGGCAGCGCTCCGCATATGCAGTGCCTACCGCACGGTGTCAGGTCCTGCAGCGCTTGTCATAGCTGGAGTTGTCCCGCTAGATCTGCTGGCGCAGGAGCGGAAGCGGGTTGCTGCAAAGAAAGCGGAGGTCCCGAACTCCCGGGTGAGGAGGGAAGAGCGGGCCGTGACCCTAGCTGAGTGGCAGAGGAAATGGGATGCTGAAGCGCGCGGAAGGTGGACGGCGACTTTGATCCCAAAACTCCAGCCGTGGCTGGAAAGGAAGCACGGAGAGGTCAACTATTACCTGACTATGTTCTTGTCGGGGCAGGGTTACTTCGGGAAGTACCTGCACAGAATTGGAAAAGAAAGTTCTCTGAACTGTATTTATTGTGGCGAGGAGGACGACGCCAGGCACACCATCTTTGAATGTCTGAATTGGGAGGCCCTTCGAAATGAGCTAATTAGACACGTGGGGGCCCTGCACCCCGCCAGTGTAGTTGAGAGGTTGCTCGGGAAGCAGGAGACCTGGAGCCAAATCACCAGCTTCGTGGTTGAGGTACTCAAACAGAAGAAGCGCGACATGGAAGAGAGGCCGACCTGAAATAGACCTCTGCAGGTCTAGGCCTGGGTCCAGCCGACGGGTGGAAAACAAGTAGCAGGACAGAACGGAGGTGCAAAAAAGGCACAGGAAACCTCCCCTGAAGTAATACCGAAAAGGTAGTACCGGGGAGGGGGGTCTCTGAGGAGGAATGTCAGCGGGTTTTTTAGTGGGTAAAAATCCCACACTGCAGGGGAGGCATATCCCAAGCGTCTTTTTGAAGATTTTTCCCGCAGACAATTAAAAAAAAATTATTATTATTATTATTATTATTATTATTATTATTATTATTATTATTATTTTTTATAAGGGCATCAACTTCTAAGGTTATTAGCCCTGTTTTCCTAAGGTAAGTATATTATTTCAATTATTTAATTTATTAGCCTTGCTAGATCTATTTAAATTATCTATTTATTATGTATATTCTATTTATTCCTTGTAATTTTTATTTTATTTTATTTTTTTATTTATTTTTTTTTATCACAGATGTTCCGAAGTTACTCTACAATTTTTCGACTAGAAAGCTATCACAGGTAAATATCACAAAATGTTAAATATCACGGTTTTTTCTATCACAATCTCCCCCTCATGTTTGCTCTTAGTTTTAAATCATTTTTAGTATGTCTACTTTCCTTAAAAATCCTAGTATTTTTTTATGATTATCTGTCTTACTTAATAATTCTTTATAGGTAGGCACCGGGTCCCCGAAGCAGAGTCTTCCAAGCTCCCGGTGAGCTCTGGTAAGTCTAATAAGTTTGTGTATCTGCCCCAGTCTGCCTGAGAAAAATCCCATCGCTCAACGCCATCGTGAAAAGCTCTGTTACTGTTATGTTTTAACAGGATCGGGAAATGGTCCGAATGGTGGAGTTCCGGTAGCACTATCCAATCAAACGAAGCAGCCAAAGTCCTACTTACGATGCTCAAGTCAATAGCATCTAGAGAACCGGTACCAGCAGTGAAATGCGTCGGTCTCCCATCGTTGAGCGTTACCATCTGCAAGTCATTAATAAGGGACTCCATCCTCTTAAATTCCACTAAGTCCTCTTCTTCCGCAAGTTTGATTTCAGGGTCACTGATTACCCCTCTGACAGTATTAAAATTCAATGGCGCCGAAACTGTGATCTCTTTACCATCTAATATCTTTAGTTCCCATATCTTCGCAATCTGCTCTCGTGTAGTCACCTCAACGAGTACTGAGCCGTCTGCCAGTTTTCGAAGGCTTTTCACAGGACCAATAGAGTTTTCAAACTCTCTAGCAATTTTAAATTTTGATGTCTCTGCATAGGATCCCTCTTTCGGTTTTACGCTTTAAAGATTTCTCCCATTTATTCTCTTCTGGGTCGGGAGTAGTTTTATATTTCTTGTGCGGCGAACATCTTTTCTTAATTTTTTTTGGCGGGGAGGACCGGCTACTATGTGTAGGAACTTCTTAGGGCTCATATGTAGTTCCCTTTCTTTTCCTACCCCCTTCTAGCGATGTCATGTCTGACTCACAGTCAGTACTATTGGCACTTCTGTCACTAACAATTTTTTTCAATCGACCTGACAAGTACGAGTACCTTCCTACTAACTCTGTAAGGCTCTCACGCCGCCTTGGGGTCATATTCACGGGACCATTTTCTAGGTCTCGCAATGCCTTAGGTGTGCTAAAAATTTCAGCCCCTGAAGAGGCATCATTCTCCTTCGTTTAGCTCTGAGCATGCTCACCGACCGACTCGGTGGCTAGCTCTTCATTGCTAGTAATATTTTGATTTTGGGTTCCTGAGTCCTCGCCGTGTTCGCTCGGGGGGTCCTGACTTCCTCCCGAGTTCCAGTTAGTCCGTCCGGCATTTTCATTTTGTTTTTCAGCCATGATGGATTATAATAGTGCATTTTTAACCAAAAAACCGCCAGGTCGGGGAGAACTCTCTACCCTGTGTCCAAGATTGTCCGTGTCCATTCACTATCGTCATCTATCAGCCGAGGGAGGTTGGGATAGGAGAGGATAAAGGAATGTAGGAGCGGGGAGGCCAAACACCTTAGGACAGGTACAGGGCTGGGATGACTCCCTGCACTAGGGCTACAGGCCCCGGGTTCGCCAAGCCCGTGTGACGCCGAAGACGCCCTCCTGTAAGGTTCGGGATGCCTGTGGCTAATGAGGCCCGACCCCCGGCTTTTCTGTAGGGGTGTGCTCCCTTAGACGGTTGCCTTACCAGGCTAACGGGGTCGCCTCCCCGCCTCTTTTAGTCGCCTTTTACGACACGCAGAGGATACGGTGGGTGTATTCTAACTCCTTCACCCCCACCCACAGGGGGATATTATTATTATTATTATTATTATAACAAATATAAATAACTTTCCTCGTCCATCCTCATGTAGTTGTGCCAGTCTTGAGGAGCACATCTCAGCTCTTCCAAGAGAATTGCGTAGCCAAAAGTACCTCTTTTCATGAGCCATTGTTTGGTCCACATATACCTTTTCTTCTTCCTGTAGGATTTTTTTTTTTTTTTTTTTTTTTTTGCGGCTTCGGCCCTGATAAGGCAATACAAATAACTCAAATGGTTATTATCCATACTTAAACATATGAACGCTAAATGAACACTGCACACTGCTGAAGCTTGGGCGCACGTTTGAAGTTGAAGCTTGACGACAAGTTTGACCGTGTGGGTACGGCATCAAACGTCAAACATTCTTGACAAGCGAAACTAATAAAACCATGTTTGTCAAGCATGTTTGACCGTGTGTGGGCCCCTTTGTTCGGTTTCTAACAGCAAAACAAATTCGTGCGGGTTGAAAATGATTTTTTTTTAAAAAATCGTTTGTATCGTGGCACGAGCCAAAAATAAGAGAGGACCGAGAAGATGATGAGACCGTGTGTGTCATTATATCGTGAACCCCCGCCCCCACCCCTTTAACTTCACAGTCTTCGATGGAACTGCTTATTTCAGTTCCAGGTGATACCATACATCAATATAACCCCCCCCCTACTCACTGCCATGATAGCAATAGTGCATTCCCTCTTGAGATTATCGCCTTAACTAGGGACCTAAAGAAACAACCTGAGACGTTGTCCGTTTCCTTTTCAGGAGGCCTATTCTCCGCCCCCCTCGAGACTTTATAAGTGCGGGGTCTCAAACCCGATCATCATCTTCTTACAATGCCTTTTGGTTGGTTGTTAAGATACCCGAGAACCTAGAGATCTCGAGGGTATCCCTCTAAAGATTTATAATATAAATTTTTTTTTTCAAGAAAAATGAAAGGTTTAAGCAGTGGAGAAATTCAACGCAACCTAAAAATTGGACAGGGCCGATAGTCATGTTTCTGTTACTTTTTTTGATTCATTTCTTTTAATTCAACCCGACATTTCTAAAAGAAATAAAAGCCGTCATGTAAGACAGCGTAATTGGTGCTTGTCATTTTATGGTTTAATTTTATATATACGTATATATAAACGTTTCTCTCTATCATAGCCCCAATACAGCCTCCAGACAAATAACTGGACACAAAACTCGAACCATCCCTCCCCGCCACCACTTCCACCGCATCAGTAGAAAGATCCGTTCGAGTTTATAATTAACTTTTAATTAATTCCAAAGGATAAGGGGTACCCCGTCCGAGAGGTGTTTAGGTACAGAAACGCTTTCAAAAAGAGGGTTGTAAAGAGTTTGTAAAAAGGGTGGTGGGAGATTTGAAAAATATGACATCCGGAGGCTACGTATTTCATCTACCTTTCCAATCTCGGGGGGCATATAGTGGTTTTGGTGAGGACAAAAAAGTAGCCCTTGGTGGTAGCCTATGAAATAGGGGAGGAGAGAGGCGGGGGTATTTTTTAATTATTGTTTTTTTTTTTGTGAATCGATGCAGGAGGGACGGGGATGAAATACGAAGTTTCTTTTAGCTGTGGATAATTTACAGTAACTGATTCTTTAAATGACAGAGTAGCTAGGGTCGCCAGATAGCCAAGACTCTTCGTCCGGAGATTTGGTTGGTGAGGGGGGGGATTACATATGTATATCGACACCTGAGCGCCCAAAAGGTCCATCTGCACTATGTTTGAACACAAGAGCCGAACTGGATTAATCAAACAAAAATGGCTAATCTGAAAGCGGTTAGAGGTCCTAAGGCCCGTATGCTAAGTCGTTCCTCGAAATTTCCTCGACTCCAACCTTCCTCGCAAACTGTAGAATCACATGTTATTTTATAATTTTTCCAGTTTGTGAGGGAGGTTTGAGGTGGAGGAAAATTCGAGGAACGACTTGGCATACGGGCCTAAATCAGTGGGGCCAAACTGAAATTTGTCGAGCATGTTTTAAGGGTCAATCTGCAGGTAATCGTCACCCCATCACCCATCACATATGTTTTTTTTAAATCCAAATGTCCTAATCCAAATACTTCGCTCATTCATTTTAAGCCGGCTCCACACATGTGGTATTCGCCGAATAACGAGCAAAATGTTTGTCAAATACTCGATAGTGTGGATGAGATGCTCGCTATTCGCCAAATCACGAATATTCGGTGTTCAGGTGCTCCGATTAGCACGGGATATACGAATATTCGCCAAGTGTAGCGGTCGTCATTCTCTCATTCTTGCAACGGGGATAGCTCAATTAAATGTCGAGGACCCGGCTCAACGATTTTCTAACCCGACTGACGTGGTACGTCGAGTCGGCTACAGAGCCAGAAGCGTCGACCTTATAGTGCAGTATAGCACCTCTGCCTCCTGAGAAGCGGTGTACCAGCTACGTAATCGGCTCAGTATCCGGGATAATGGAGCTAAGAAGACCGAATAGCTCTGGTAGCTGAAAGTATGAGGTCGAAAGGGAGATATCGGACTGACATGACACCCTCTTGAAAGTGTGTTGCTGTGAGCCCAATGGCGGGGGTGGGCAAATTACAGTTTTGAGAAATTGATTACAAATTACTTCCAAAAAAGCGGATTAATTACAAATTACCAACTACTTTTCACTTCCACGAATAATTACAAATTACAATTACTGTAATTGAATTACTTTTTCAATTACCAATTACCCAAGAGCTGGATTTGTGGAACACGCAAGCCTCTTGCTCTTGTTCACTGTCATTTTTTTAGTGCGTCCAGCCAACAATCGAACTTCAGAACAGATCTTTGAGATGGGAAGCAGGCGGAACAGCATAGCCCCAAGATGCCAAACGCGTCGCATGAGTAGGGTTGCAAAATGTCCGGGGTCAAATTTGCTAATTTGGCTAATTTTGCCACACATCCCAGCCTGCGAACTGTCACGGAGAAACCCGGATAGTCATGGTTTGCTAATTTGGCTAATTCGCTAATGGCTGATTCGTGGTCTCGCGATGCAACGTCCAGACTAAAATTCTACGAATAAATTGTGAAAATCAACGCAAAATGTTTTGTGTAAAGTTCAGAGAACACGCTATAATATTGACAAATAAAAGACGCTTTCAGGTTAAAATTGGCCAAAAATGGCAAATTTACAACTGAAATGGCGTACAATCGCCCATTCGCGTATGAAAAAGGGAATAGGATGCTGAATGGACGCAAAATTAGCACAAAACGCTATTTCACAGCTGAAATTGGGAAAAATCGCTAATTTGCAATTTGCAGATATAGAGTTATGGAAAAACGTTAATTCGCGTATACAAAATGAACAAAACCACTAATTCGCGGCAAAAATTGAAAAAATCAGCAATTAGCGCAGCTAAAATTAAGAAAAACGTTAATTTTCACTTCAAATTGGGGGAAAAGTGCTAATGCTCAGTTAAAAAAGGGAAAAATTGTTAATTTGCGGCTTAAATTGAGTCAAACACCGATTCTTGGCAAAAAATGACAAAATTCAGTAGATAATGCACGGGTTGCATGGAGATGCTACCACGCTGCTCAAATTTAGAAAAAGCGAAAATTCGCTTAAATTGAGAAACATCAATAATTCACGAATTAAGTGTCGTGAAATTTATAATTTAAAAATTATGATTTTTTGACAGAAAATGATGGATAGATGTTGTAATGTCGGATACCCTGAAAACTCGTGTTCAGAGAACCCGAGTGAAATGAAACAGTTTCACATAGACAACCAAATCAAAACTGTTTTTTTTTTTTTTCAACTCATGTGTTCAAACCTCACATTACTTTCCTTTTTTTTTTTTTTTTTTTTTTTTTTTTTTAAATTTCATTATTAACTTGTCTTCAATAGCTGGTCAGCATGCCTTTTAGTGGTCATATTTGTAGAAGGATCTCGTACTAAATAGACTCTTCGCCCCAACATTTTCTCCACAAGGGCTTCTTTCCATTTCTTCGCCTTCGGATCTGAGTAACACCTGTACAAGACTTTTTCCCCTTGACAGAATGTCACATTCCGTGTTCCTCGGTAATTCTTGACCTGAAGATTTTCAGCTTTTTCTTCATTTGAAGTCTTCATCAATGAGTCCAAGCACGTTCTTATTTCACGTCCAAACATCCGTTTCGCAGGTGTTTCTCCCGTCGTAGCATGTACTGACGTTCTGTAGGAAAACAAAAAACGATGAATAACCGTGTTCAACTCTGAAATAATTTTCCCTTTCAAATTTTTCAACAATCCCATTTTGAAAGTTTTCACAGCATTCTCCGCTGCTCCGTTACTCGATGGGTGGAACGGGGGAGTAAGGATGTGTGAAACCGCGTTTTTCTTACAAAAATCTTGAAACTCTTGGGATCTGAACTGCGGACCGTTATCCGAGACCAGTATTTTTGGAAGTCCATACCGTGAAAATAAGTCCCGCAACCTGTCAACAGTTGCCTTAGCTGAAGTGCTTTTCATTTGGTAGACTTCCGGCCATTTGCTATAGGCATCTGTAACTATCAAAAACATGTTATTTAAGAAAGGTCCCAAAAAATCTATATGGATGCGATCGAAGGGTTTTTCTGTACTAGGCCATTTCTGAAGCTCCGTTTTATTAGGCTCTTGTCTAAGACCTGCACAAATCGAGCATCCTCTAGCCAAAGCCTCAATTTCTTCATCTAACCCAGGCCACCAGAAATACGACCGAGCCCGTGATTTCATTTTTTGAACTCCTAAATGAGTGGAGTGCAGTTCTTTTAATAACAATTTTTTGAACTGATCTGGGATCACCAGTCGATACCCCCACATAAGGACGCCCTGCTCAATGCTCAGCTCGTCTCTTTTAGCGTAAAATGGCATAAAAGTTGGATCGGTAACCTTTTTCCAGCCGTTACGTACCCAATCGAAAACCTTGCTTAGCGTCCGGTCACGCCGTGTCAAAGTCCGTATCTTCGACAAATCAATTTTCAACTCCTCTTCTACCAAATTCACATATTCTACCTCTTCTTCCTCGTTGGATGTCGAAACTTTGTCGGCATTCAGTCTGGACAAAGAATCAGCGACATTTTTCTCTCCTTTCACGTACTCCAAGTGATAATCTAATCCGGAAATGAAGAAAGCCCATCTCTGTAAACGACCTGAAGCCATTTCTGGAATTCCTTTATGTTCCCCAAAAAGAGCCAATAAAGGTTTATGATCTGATACCAAAGTGAACTTCTGGCCTTTCAGATATTGGAAAAACTTTTTTACACCCCAGTATAAAGCCAGTGCTTCTTTGTGGATCATCGAATACCGCTGCTCCGTTTTCGACATTATTCGAGAAGCAAATGCTATAGGTTTGTCAGCTGCACCCGGAAGTGAATGGAGCAGAACAGCACCCAGTCCCGTTTTGGAAGCATCGCAATACAATTTCAAAGACAATCCTGGTTGAAAATGTGTCAAAATTTGGTCCGAAGCTAACTGCTTTTTAATTTCATTGAACGAAACCTCACACTCCGAGTTCCAACAGAATTTTACATTTTTTTGAGTCAACCGGTACAATGGAGTTAAAATATTGGCCATGTTTGGAACAAACCTCATGAAGTACGTCACCATTCCCAAAAAACTCTTTAGCTCAGACAAATTTGATGGACGTTTCATTTCAAGGATATCTTGTACTTTGGTGGGATCTTTCCTAATTCCTCTTCTATCAATGATATGACCCAGAAATTTAATTTCGGGTTCAAAAAATTTACACTTGTCCAAATTGAGACGAAATCCAGCCTTACTCAATGATTCAAATACATTTTCCAAATTTTCGAGATGCTCTTTTATTGTTTTTCCGGTAACAACCAAGTCGTCTAAATAATTCACGACTCCCGTAAGACCTTGCACACATTTTTCGACTACTTTTTGAAAAATTCCGACTGCTGGTTTGGTCCCAAAAGGTAAGCGATTCACCTTATAAATCCCTTTGTGAGTAGACCATGCGAGAATTAGCCCCGATTTGTCATCTAATTCCAGTTGATTATACGCATTACGAAAATCTAACTTGCTGAAATATTCTCCCCCTTGAAGAACATTCCAAATTTCTTCTACTCGAGGTAATGGGTGTTGAACATCTTCAAGAAACTTATTGACTGTTATTTTATAATTTGCACAAAGTCTTAATGACACCCCATCAGGTTTAAGTATAGGAACTAAAGGAGTCCCCCAAACCGAGCTATTGATTTTCGAAATTACTCCGCTTCTCTCCAATCGTTCAAGTTCCTGATCCACCTTTTCCTTGAAGGCAAATGGAATAGGCCGAGGCTTACAAAATTTTGGACTAGCATCCTTCTTAATTGCTAAGCTTATTTTCTCATACTCATACTTCCCTAGGTCTTCTTGGAAAAGCGAATCATACTTCTTCAACAATTTATCTATGTCTCTCTTATTCTTATTACCGAATTGAGAAATATGGTTTATAGTTGCCTCGAACGTTTGTAACCAGTCCCTTCCCAATAAAGGCTTCATTCCTTTAGGAACAACGACCATTTCACACATGTGTCTCTGATTCCTCCAAGATACGCAGCCGACTATTTTTCCCAAAGGCTTGATTATTTCTCCCCCATACGCTTTCAATTTGATACCGGTTTTTTGTAATGGAAGAAAGGAGAAATAATTGAAATAAATTTTGCTAGGAAGAACCGAGACCCCAGCTCCCGTGTCAATTTCTAATTGAAGTTTTTTTCCTTCAAGTAGCACAGTCGTTTCAATGGGACTAACATGATTCAATCCTACATGGAACACATCCAAAAGACCCAAATCATTCATGTCTTTTTCTTCTTCTTCGATCGTTTTCGTGCTACATATTTTATCAGTACAAACAACTGCTAAATGACCTTTTTTTCCACACTTCTTACAAATGTAATTCTTGTACCTGCAGTTCACGAAGTCATGATTATCCTTTCCACAAGAACGACATTTTTGAAACTGTCTGGGCTTCAACTTATTGATTTCTTCTGACCGACTGTGTTCTTGCTTCGAAAATGACTCTTTTCTCAAAGCAATGTCATAAAGGTCCATGAGCGATTTCTTTTGAGGATCTTCTTCACAAAGCCGATCTAAAATATTAGTATGAATAATACCACAGACAAACTTATCCTTAAGGACTTGTTCCAGACATTCGCCGAATTCACAGTCAGCTGCGAACTTCTTACACCGAACAAACCAATCTGCAACACTTTCATTTTCATGTTGTTCCATTTTGTAGAAACGGATCCTCTGTCGAAAAATAGAAACTCGACACGAAAATTGCCTGTCCATCAAACTGCAAATTTCATTATATGTTTTAATTTTTGGTAGTTCCGGAGAACACAAATTTCGCAAATAAGAATACGCTTCTGTTCCCATCAGCGAAATAAAAACTGATGTTTTACGATCTTCCTCGACAGCATTCACTTCAAAATACTGGTCTAAGCGTTCCTTGTATATTGACCAATTATCAGAACTCACGTTAAATTCTGATATGTTACCGATATTCAACGGCCGTACAACTGATTCCGACGAACGAGCCACATTTCCTTCCCTTCGAGCTTCTTCACTGTACACGCGTCTTCTCAGTGGCATTTTGAAAGTCCTGTCGCCAAAAATGTAATGTCGGATACCCTGAAAACTCGTGTTCAGAGAACCCGAGTGAAATGAAACAGTTTCACATAGACAACCAAATCAAAACTGTTTTTATTGTTTTTCAACTCATGTGTTCAAACCTCACAGATGTGCATTTTTTGGTTTGAAAAAAAAAAATTTACATTTATAATTTAAATTCGTACCTTGTGAAGGCATTTTTGTGGCTAAAATCAGAAAAATGGCAAATTCATGCATGGCTATAGTACAATGTTAAAAATTACGCTAATTCACGGCTAGAACTGAAAAGAAGCAATAATCTATATCTATAAAAGTTTTATAAAATTGCTATTGCTAATTTGCGGGTAATATTTAGAAAATGAAATAATCAGCCTGGTCGGAATTAAGAGAAAAAGATTAACTTTAAGCCTAAAAATTGCTAATTCGCGGCTAAGAATGGAAAAAATCGCCAATTTACAGCTGAAATTGCGCCAAACGCCAATTTGTGACAGAAATTGAGAAAATTCGCTAATTCACAGGTTTGAAACGCCACGACACGTCGCCACTACAGTTTTAAAAAAAGCGCTAATTCGCGGTTGAAATTGAGAAAAATTCGTATTTGTACCAAAAACTGAATATACGCCAATTTGCGGATTTTGAAGGCAGCTTTTCAGGCTGAAATTGAAAAAAAAGCCAATTTGTGGCAATAGGTGAAGAAACCACTAATTCCCGAGTAAACCGAGGAAAATCGCTCATGCATTGCGTATGGTGAAACAAAAACATCGTAATTCGTGAAAAGTCCCCCTATTTTGAGGCTAATATTGAGGAAAACACTTAAGAAAAACGTTAATTTCCAGCTGAAACTGAGAAAAGTGCTAATCCCCTGGTAAAAAGATTAAAAAATCGGTAATATGCTGCTGAAATTGAGGAAAACGTGGTTAACTAAGAAACATCGCTCTCAGGATAAAAACGATACTTTGCTGCTAAAGTTGAGAAAATGCGCAAATTCATGGTTATGGGTGGGGGTGGGGCAAATTCGCCAATATGCGGCTGAAATTGAGAAGAACGATACACTTGGCCAAAATTGAGAAAAGCGCTAATTTGCGGGTAGAGTCCAAAAATCGCCCTTAACTGAGAGATTGAGGCTATGATGAGGCCAGCAAGATGTCCAGATTCAAGAGTGTGCTGGCTGGGTGGAATGATGACTAAAATGTGAAATTACCCGCCTCCTTTCAACCTTACGAGATTTCAATCTGATACCCCCCCCCCCACACCAGGACAAATTCCTACTTACGCCACTTGTTTGGGATTTCGATCTTTGAAACTTTTGTACCGTTTTTCTCAAATTTCAAATTGGCTCGAGGATATCGCTCGTGTCATAATTGCTTTGAAACTATTTTTTTTTCAGAGAATTTCATGCAAAAACTCCTCCAAAAGCTCCAAGTAAGGCGCGAAATAGTACCCGCTGAGTTTTCGAAGTAATATTGGCTCTGAAGATGGAAATGTAATTGGTAATTACAATTACCAATAATTGTTAATTACAAATTACTTCGAAAAAGTGCTTTTAATTACAAATTATCAATTACAATGGCGTGTTGTTATCAATTACAAATTACCAATTACTAATTGTAATTGAATTACGTAATTCAATTACATGTAATTCAATTACTGCCCAGCCCTGCCAGTGGGCGTGAGAGTGAAAACACAGTTTTTAACCTTATTCCCTACGTCTAATTAGCCGGTGAATGCTTTTTAAACTCTTCAAATTGCATAGTATTTAGAGTTTGTGGACTCTCTCTCCAGTGATGGGCATTCACTTGCGTCTGTGAGAAGCACCCGTGGAGGGTACAGTGGCTTTATAAAGACAGTGCGGACATTCGGAAGGCCCCGCCATCTTGTTTCAAGATTTCCGTGCCCCTATGGAGGAAATGTATATGAAACAGTGGCTTTGCTCATATTTTCCATTTTTTATATTTTTTTAAACGCGTTTTTGGCCCGATAATTATTTTTCCACAGTTGCTAACTAATCAAAGAATATAAAAAAGAAAGATTCTCCTTAAATAAAAGGCTTGTTAAGAATTAGTGAATTTTTCAAGTGACAGTTAGCTGGTAACGCTCACTTTGTACAATCCGTTCTTACCTAAGTTGATTCAACTTTTGTTTTCCTCTAAAGGCTAATTTAATTTATCAGCATTAATCTTAAAAAATCAAGCCATTTTTCGAGACAATACCCCCCCTCCCGTTACTCAATAATGAACAATTGAAAAAGACACACTTAAAATCGTAGAATGCACTCTTGCTCGTACTTTGGGCGTTGGTGAGGTGGATTTAATGCGGTATCGGGGAAAGAAAAGACGAAAAGTTTCCTGTTAAGGGATTTTTCAATTCTTTATTATTAAATACAAAATAATATACAGGGTGGAAGAGCATAAACTTTTGGATAATTTTTGTTGTCAGATTCAAAAGGAGCGCATTTTTGCGGTCAGCGGTTTCCGTTTTCGAAAAAAAAAATTAAATTGTGTCATTGATTGTGTGACCGGGACGGCGCGGCGGCTCAAAGCTTGGCAAACCCGGGATTTTGAATTTGTTTAGGCCTGATTTTAGCGCATGGGCTTTAAACGCAGTTGATTAAAACTGATAGAGTTTCCCATTTGCATAAAATTCTGTAACAGGGCAATTCCTTTTGCACCCACCTTCTTCATTAACATAATTATGATTTAATTCAGAGAGGACAGGTGGAAATGAATTACCCTGTTGCAGAATTTTACGCAAATGTAAAACGCACTGGGTTAAGATACGAGGGGGTGATTCTCTATAATTGAGGTACCTGACTAATTTCCCATCGTAAGTCACCTGATAACATTGCACTTATTGAATCAATGAATAAAATCACCGGTGGCTTACGCTATTGATTTCGACCCAAAGTTACAGAATTCATGGGCCTGTTCAATGAAATTAGCAGCAGTTGATATCAACAGTCAATCATGCACTTGATTTCATTCAATTTTGTCGATTTAACTAATGACATCTTACGACTTATTGTTGTTAAAGTTATAAAACGGACCTCCAGGCCTTAGATTTGCTTTTTTCGTAAAAATTATTGTGTGAATGAATACCCTCCTTTGAGCCGTCGTCAAGGCCTCGCAAATAGCTTAATTTTCTTGAAAACGATTAATCCTCGTGCTCTTTTTGTTCGTCGAAAATTGTCAAAAGATGAAATGAGTCATGCCTTTAAAAACGCTGTCTAATTAAATAGTATTTCCCAGTTACAAGAGATATATATTTTTTTAAGCAAACTTATTACATGATGAAAATGAATCTGCGAAGTCCATTGGCGAAGAAACCCGTTGAAAACAGTGCAAAATAAATAGAGAACAAGCAACAAGTGATACTGAGTAGCTCACTCCGAGCTCCGCTTAATTATCTTTCCTGAGGGATGAGAATCATTTCTGGTGCCACTTCATATCCCAATAAGTGCAAATCACTACACAATACGAACTTCGGGTATTTAGAGTCTGTTAAAAATTAATTAAAGCAAGTAAATCGGCCAAAACCACTTCTCTCTATGCAATCTTAGTAGAAGTTGATAAAGAACTTGAAACAAGATGGAGCAGCCAATCAGAAAGAATCACAGAATGGCCGCACTGTATCTCATGAAGCCACTGTAGTGGAGGGATTCCAAGAGCGCCCTTGCGGCCCCATGTTGAACGATTACTTTTCCCCAAAGGACTGGCGGGTGCTTGTTAACAAGTCATTACGCGTATATTTGTCGATTGAGTGTTTTTAACGGTTTTAAGACTGCCGGTCTCTACTGCATTATTTCAATGACGTTCGTGTGTTTTTGTGGACACAAAATCAGAGACAATTACAACCTCAGTAGGCACAAAAAGAGATGCCATCAAGAAAACAGCGCAAATAAGGTAAGCCAGGTTTAGTTTGATTATACAAATACAAGTTTCTTCGAGAGAGAACCAAAACAGAATAAATTTTATTTTTATATCATGTGGAACTTTGTCAATGAAGTGGATGGAGAAGTGAAGTTGCCACAATACTCCCCCCCCCCCAAAATTCCGACGAAATATAGGTCTATTCGTTTGTCGTCCGGAGCTGCACTATTAGCACTGAAAGTACTAACCTTTCATTATTTTTTGGCGTTATTTCACATGATAACCCGCGAGGTTGCAAAATTTCGTGCTGCTCGGAGTAGTCCGGGACGACAAACGAATAGACCTTATGTCTTTTAAGTGCACAGAGCGTTACGAGAGGTCGACGAAAATGCACGTGACGACTTTCTGAAGGTGGCTTGTAGTTGATCATTGTTAGTGATGCCGATGAGGCGTGGGAGGAATGACGAGGGGTGTCAGTGGGTTTGATAAGACTGACAACAATTTTCTGATTCGAGGAAGGCGGGTTTCAAACGGTCGACTGAGATAGTGATATTTTTGCCATTTTTGTCCAAAGTGCGAAATACTTCTGGTGCCGTTTAATGACTTTGAACGGGCCTTCATATGGAGGTTGGAGAGATTTCTTGATGGAGTCAGTTCTGATGAAGACGTGGGAACTCGTGTAGAGATCAGGGGGTAAAAAAACATGAGGTTCACTGTGCCGGGAGATTGAAGGTAAGCGGAGACGTTGCATGAACAGTCGAAGTTGTGTTACGAGGTCATGCGCGTTCAAATGAGTTTTGGGGCTGTCTTCGAGGAAATCACCGGGTAAACGTAAACGCTTGACCGTGGACGATGTCGGTTGGTGCGAATCCAAAATCTTCTTTAACTGTAGAGCGAAGGTGGAGGAGAATGATTGGGAGAACTGTCGTCCAGCTCGAGGTCGGACTGGGCCGTGATGGCAGCTTTGAGAGTTCTGTGCCACCTTTCTATCATCCCGTTTGACTGGGTATGATAAGGTGTTGTGTGAATATGCCGAATGCCTAGCAGTTGAGAAAATTGTTTGAAAATACTTGATTCGAATTGACGGCCTTGATCGGATGTCAATGTGAGCGGAACGCCAAACCGTGAAATCCAGCCTGCGAGGAAAGTGCGGGCAACAGTTTCACTTGTTGAGTCTGACATAGGGTAGGCTTCTGGCCTACGCGAAAAACGGTCGATGCAGGTTAAAACAAAGCGTTTCCCATTCGAGTTTGGTATCGATGTGCACATGTTCGAAACGGTGGCGAGGAATCTCGAAGGAGGTGAGAGGACTGTATGTGTGCGGCGCCCGTCTTTGGTTTGTTGACATTGATGACAGGATCTGGCCCACATTGTACAGTCACGCCGGATGTCAGGCCAAATATAACGTTTAGTTACGAGCCGGACTGTCGCTCGAACTCCCGGGTGGGTGGTTTTATGAATTGTGTCAAAAGATTTCGCGACGCATTGGTTTAGGAACGTAAGGCCGAACATTATTGTGTGAGGTATCGCAGTAGAGTGGCGTATTGCTGCTGAAGGGAATAATCTTTTCAAGTTTGACACTGGAGTTACATAGCATTGAGGGTAACTCGTCGTCCGTTGATTGGAGTCTTGCCATTCGGTCGAAATCGACGGTAGAGGGTAGAGCGAGGGCTGAAATACGTGACAAGGTATCGGCTACTGCGTTTTTTTTCGCCGGAGATGTGTTCGATTTGGGTAGTAAATTGACTGATGTACGCGAGTTGTCGAGCTTGTGTGGGGGAAGCTTTGTCCGATCTTTGCTGGAAAGCGTACGTTAGTGGTTAATGATCGGTGTAGACGACAAAGTCTCGACCCTCAAGAAGATATCTGAAATGTTTGATTGTTTCATAAATAGCGAGTAACTCACGGTCGTAAGTGCTGTATTTGAGCTGACTGGGCTGTAATTTACGTGAGAAAAAACCGAGAGGTTGTTTGTTGTTGTGAATTAATTGATGAACGACGCCACCGATGGCGACATCTGAAGCATCTGTGCAAATAGAAAGAGGAGCAGTGAGAGAAGGATGGGCGAGTGTTGTGGCTTGGGAAAGGGCAGTTTTGAGGTCGGCGAACGCAGTTTGTATGGGATCTGTCCAATTTAGAGGAGTAGTGTCTTTTTTCTGGCGACCTGCGATTGCAGCTTGAAGTGACATCTGTAATTCTGCGGCTATTGGGATAAAACGTTTGTAAAAATTGAGCATACCTAGAAAACGTCGTAGTTCGATGGTCGTCTTTGGTACTGGATAGTCTAGAATGGGTTTAACTCGATTCAAATTGGGAGATAACCCAGTTGAGGAGACTTCATGTTCAAGGAATGTGAGTTGTGTGACACCCAAGACACATTTCGCGGCATTTTTTTTGAGACCGTATGCGTTGAGGCGATCGAAAAGAAGTTTCAAGTGCTCCAGGTGTTGTTTCTCCGAAGCTGACGCTACAAGAATGTCGTCCAAGTACACGTAGATGAAGTTTAAGCCTCGTGTGACTTCATGAATGAACCGTTGAAAGGTAGCTGCGGCATTTCGAAGAACGTACGGCATAAACGAATGTTCAAAAAGGCCGAAAGGTGTGATTACAGCGGTTTTGGGAATGTCTGTCTCGTGGACAGGAATTTGTTGGTACGCGTGTTGTAGGTCGATGGAAGAAAAAATGTTTGTTCCGTGAAGAATATGGTTGCAATCGTGGAGGTGTGGAATGGGATAGCGATCTGGTATGGTTATGGAATTTAGACGTCTATAATCACCGCAAATGCGCCATGTTCCGTTCTTCTTCATCACCATGTGGATTGGGCTAGCTCAGTTGCTGCGGGAAGGACGTATGAGACCTTTTTTTATTTGAGCGTCGAAACTTTCTTTGGCTGCAGCCAGTTTGTCTGGTGCTAAGCGACGTGCTGAAGCGGAGACAGGTTGACCTTTGGTTTCGATGAAGTGTTCAGTATTGTGTGGGGCGCGAGTTTGCGTTTCGGCTGAAAGTAAATTGGGGTAAAAGGAAAGAAGAGACCAGTAAGGGGAATCATGTTTATTGAGGGTGGATAGACCGAGTGAAGGAATGTTGGTTGAAATCACGGTCGTTGAACAATGGCGTCGGTCAATCAAACGACGGGTTTTGAAATTAGCATTAAACCTATTAGCAACTTGGTAGTTCTTCAGTTCTCGGTCGCCGTCGAACTTCTCTTGAAATGGGAGACGATGTTCCGATTTTTTTTGAGAATCTCGGATAATTCGGCATCCTGCAGCCCACTCTGTAGTATCAAGTTGATTCCATGGGCGAAACAGCCCCAATGATGAAGTTTTAGATAATTTATAATGGCACTTTTCATGTTCGCAGCGTTGTCGGTCACTACGACTAGATTTTTTCCTTGCAGGCCCCAGTCACTTGGATAGAGGGGTGCAACTGCACCCCTCTATCTGTGATTGCAGTGCAAATTTTTCGTTCACGAAATGACTAGTGAAGGCCAGGTATGACTCCATGTTCACCGAAGACCATGTGTCTAGTTTCAGACAGACTTTAGAACTATTTTTAATAATCTCCTTGCAAGGTGTTTTGCACTCCTCGTATCTTGCGGGTAAGAGCGTTTTCGACACATGGTGCCTCGACGGAAGCTTGTAACCCGGAGCCACAACCTTAACAAAGTTCGCGAACCTCTCATCTTCCATGATCGAAAAAAACAGATAATCTTTCACGAATAAATTGAGAAGGTGGCCGTGCAATTTCTTAGGCCGGTATGCTAAGTCGTTCCTCGAAATTTCCTCGACTCCGGCCTTCCTCACAAACTGAAGAATCACCGTCGAATCGCAGTTTGCTTTAGCCAACGTCATTTCTGACAAGCAAAAATATACGTACCTCACCTCGAACCTGAAGTTTTAGCCCAAGTTACAGACGTGTTCCGCAACCCAGCTACACGTACATATGCCCACCTCAGAGCGGCTATTTTGAAGCGATTTGGCGAGTCAGACGAGGAACGCCTTGAAAAGTTGCTCGGCACGATCGAACTGGGTGATTGCCCTTTGTCCCATTTGTTGCGGGAAATCCAGCGTTTGCCCGGATCGAGCGTCCCCGAAAATATTGTCAAAGGCATTTGGCTGAAACGTTTGCCAGGTCACGTTCAACAAATTCTCCGTTTCTGGTACAAGCAAGCTCTACAATTAGTCCGAGGTAGCTGATAAGATGGTACAAACGCCTATGCCTTCAATCGCATCCAGCTTTGTGGTCCTTCCTCGACACGGCGACGGCATTGCAGCCAGTTCTCCGTATCCTTCCACTCAAGCCGCTGGATTTGACCAAATTTCGGAGCTTACGAAGCAAATTGACCGGCTTAGTCGCTCTATTTCACAGCTCTTGAACCAGTCTCGCTCCCGGTCACGATCAAAGTCGTCTTCACGTGATCATTCTACCGATCGGCTTTCGCTGTGTTACTACCACAGACGGTTCAAAGACAAAGCCCGCCGGTATATGCAACCATGCACTTTCGTCGCTAATCCGGAAAACTCCCACCCCGGCAACGACTTAATAGCGGCTGTCGCGCAAAGGGTGTCTTCCGGCCACCTACAAATAACTGATGTACGGACGGGTCTTTCGTATTTGGCCGACACTGGGGCCTGCATGTCTCTGCTGCCACCCCGCCCAACGGACCTCTAAACAGTTTCTTCTCTCATCCTGTAAAAATTGAAAAAATCGCCAATATTCGTGTCTATACCTGCGAAAAAGCGCTTATTCGTGGTCTCGCGATGCAACTTTCAGACTAAATTCAACGCATAAGTGTTGTTTTTGGGCCAACCCCGCGGTTAAAATTGAGAACACACGCTATAATATTGACAAAAAAAATACGCTTTCAGGTTAAAATTGGACAAATACGGCCAATTCACAACTGAAATTGGGGAAAAATCGCCCTTTCGCGTATAAAAAAGGGAATAGATGCTAAATCGTTGCAAAATTAGCGTAAAACGCTTTTCTACAGCTGAAATTGGGAAAAATCGCTAATTTGCAATTGGCGGATATAGGTGAGGAAAAACGTTAACTCGCGGATGCAAATGAAGAAAATCATTAATTCGCGGCTAAAATTGAAAATAAATCACTAAATAGCGCAGCTAAATTTGATAAAAACGCTAATTTTCAGTTCAAATTGGGGAAAAGTGCTAATTCTCAGCTAAAACTGAAAAAAATGGCTAATTTGCAGCTTTAAATTGAGGAAAACGCCAATTCTTGGAGAATATTGAGAGAAGTCGGGAATGCACGGGTTGAAAACGCCACGGCAGCTAAAATTTAGCACCAATGCACTTCTAAAATTCAGGAACATCACTAATTTTCGTATAAAGTGTGGTGAAATTTTAATTTAAATACGCGCCTTATTCGCGCCTTAATCTGAAGGCAACTTTGTGGCTAAAATTCATAAAAACCGCACATTCATGCACGGTTATATACAAGTAAAAACACCCCTGATTCACGGGCTAGAACTGAGAAGAAGCAATAAGCTATACCTAAAAGTAATATTAAATTGCTAATGCGGTGCTAAAATGTGAAAAAACCGCTAATTCGCGGGTATTAGTTAGAAAATAAATAATTAGTCTAGCTAAAATTAAGAGATTTTAAAATTTAATTTTAAGCCTGAATTGATCAAAAGTGCTAATCCGCGGCTAAAATTGAGAAACATTTTAATTTGCGTCAAAACTGAATAACTACGCCATTCGCGGCCTCTGAATGTTACTTTTGAGGCAGGAGTTTGGGGTCTTGTTGTAAGAGATTTTTGTGGTTAAGAGCATTTTGTTATTTGTGCATTTTTTGGTTGATGCTTTCTGTGTGTTTTTGTGGTTAGAGCATATTTTGGTTAAAACTGTAATAGCGTTTTCCTTTTGCCATTTCAAAAGTGCTCTGGGGCCGCTCTTGTGACGTCACAAGCCCGCTCGGATCGAACCAAAATCTGGCTAAGAGTGGGTTGAAATGGAACGACTTTTAACATGTGGAAGATAGCGCTCTTTAATAACAACCTTCCTCCTCATGACTGTTTTGTAGTTTTTGTGTTTGTTTTGAATGTACATGTTTTTACGTGCATGAGCTGAGCACTTGTATATTTTTGTGTGGAGTGCTTGTGGTTAGCGAAAATGTACTTATTAGCATGACTGTGAACAAATCGGGTGCATCCCTTCGGGAGTTCAATGCCCAATTTTATTAATAATGTTCTTCCAGGAACATAATTGATATCTAATAACAACAAGTTGCGAATTTAGAAATTCTCAGCCAGCAAACACGCTTTGTGGCGACAGGAAAAATGAAGGAATGGGCTTTGAGGGAAATATGTAATACTTAAAGATGAATAACTTCATTAATGTAGAGAATCCGGATGAACCGTTTTGTAACGATTGGAACACTGGTACTAGGTTTTTGTTATTCCGTCTTCTCCTTATTGATTTATGCTGCAATAATAGCCCACGTAGTCTTCTTATTTTCATATTTTTCGTCCGACGAGCTTGACTCTAGACTAGAGTTATCCATACATTTCAAAATGAGCCTAGTGGCTTCATCTGACCACTTCTCTGGATCTGTTGAGTAATCGACGATAATGGTACCTACGAATAACAGAACTTGAATGATTGTTAAACCGCATTCGTTCAACAAATCGTTGACTTCATCCGCGAAGGAAATACGAACTCAAATCAAAACTATGCTTATCACAATGAACCTTATTCCAAGAGAGGTTTACCGCTCCGTCGATTTTGACGGAGCAGTTGAAGTTGCTCTAGCTCTGATCCATGGAGGAGCGTAGGGATAAATGGAACGAATAAAAAGTCGCTCTGCTGAGGATCAATTGGCAAATGGAACCTTCAAACTCTTATCAGATCAGACCTGGAGCAGCCCCAGCTCTTCTTTTTGTGCTAATGGAAAACGCTATTAGATCTTCTTGTGGTTCGACCTCAAGCACATCCTTCGCGAGCGCCCTCTATGACCACACCTCAAGTTGAGTGTCCCGCTTTTTACTGCATTTCA